>JAPFBE010000656.1:0-34986 GCA_034336665.1 Luscinia megarhynchos | reverse complement strand
GCTCACTCAGATACCCCCAATTCCCCCCAAAGCTTCCCCAGACCCTCAGTTCCCCTCAGAGACCCCCAAAGCACCTCATTTCCCCCGGCCCCACCTCGGACCCCTCAATTCCCCACAGAGCCCCCACATCCATTCCAGACCCACCTCAGACCCCTCAATTTCCTCAGACCTCCCTAAATCCCCCATTTCGCCCCAAAGCCTCCCCAAAAGCACCTCAGACTCCTCAATTCCCCTCAGATTCCCCCAAATCCCCCCATTTCCCCCCGGCCCTACCTCAGGTTCCTACACAGCCGATCTCCCGTCACGCTCTGTCCGCCCACGCGCTGGCCCCTCCCAGCCAATAGCGGCGCTTCTCCCCGAGCCAACCAATCAGCTGGCTCCCTCAGCAACACCGCCTCCCCGCTGGTTCCTGGGGAGGTCCCAGGGTTGGTTTGGGGTTCCTGGGGGGTCCCAGCCCCACCCTGACCGGGCTCTGGGGGGTTTTGGGGAGGGATCCCCCTCAGTTTGGGGGGGCCTCCCACGGTGCCCCCTCCCCAAAAAGTCTCGAGGGTCCCTGGAAGTGGCTCCTGTTCCACCGGCCCGTGCCCCCCTGATCCAGGACGGGCCCCAGTGAGTCTGGGGGCTTCGGGGGGGTCTGGATGGGTTTTTGGGGAGTCTGGGGGGATCTGGAGGGTTCTGGAGAAACCCTAAAATCCCCTGAAATCCCCTGAAATCCCCTAAATCCCCTCCAAAACCCCCAAATCTCCCCCAAATTCCCCCCCAAACCCCCAAAGATCTCTCAAAATCCCTCAAAATCCCCTGAAAACTCAAAAATCTCCCCTAAATTGCCCCAAAACCCCCAAAATCCCTCCAACCCCCCCAAAATCCCCCTTGAATTCCCCCAAATTCCCCCCAAATCTCCCCAAAATCACCAAAATCCACCAAGAAATTCCCCCAAAATCCCTTCAAAATCCCCCAAAAATCTCTCAAAATCCCACCAAATCCACCCCAGAATCCCTCAAAATCCCTTGAAAACCCCAAAATCTCTCCAAAATCCCCCCAAAATCCTCCCCAAATCCTCCCCAATCCCCGTGAACTCTCCTAAAAATCCTGCAAAATCCCCTGAAATCCCCCAAATCCCCCCAAATTTCCCCAAATCTCCCCAAATCCCCCAAAATCCCTCCACAAATTCCCTGAAATCCCCCAAATCCGCCCAAATCCCTCCAAAATCCCCTGAAATTCTTCCTGTGGGGAAAAAATAAATGCCTTGCTCAATCACATAAACAGTAAATATCCACCAGATAGGGAGGAAAGGGATTACGCCAAACTTTGGAAATATGCTAGCACAGGATTGTTCCCCGTAAAAACATGCGAGGGTGCCGCAACTCCGGGCGAAACATGGGAACCTTTAGACAACCTTCCACCCCCATATCTCAACCCCGAACCCCAGCCCATGCAGGCTCCGGTCCCGGTGCCGATGCCCGCAAACCTCCCACATCAATCTTATCCCCATCCCGGGCCCCAGCCTGTACAAACCCCGGCACAAGCAGCGGCCCCGGCACCGCTGCTCGGAGGTTTTCCACAGCCGGTACGGGCTCCGCCTCCGCTGCCAGAGCTCGGGGACATTTCCCAGCCGGTAAAAACCCCAGCGCCCTGGTTAGGGCTCGGGGATTTCCCATATCAATATGTGCAAACCCCGGCACCCTCCCTGCCTGAAAAATGGCCAGAAGCCTCAGTCCCACCGGAGCAGGCTCCAGCAGCACCCCAACCCCACCCCTCCACCACTAGTAATAAAAAGGACAGGATCCCCCCCGCTAAAAAAACTAGTTCTCCCCCGGCAAGCAGAACTCGGTACAAGACAAGGAGGGTGAATCATAATGATAGTGGGGACGAGTGAGATAAGTATAATCTCTTCCCTTTGAAAGAAGTCCCCACCGTTCCTGGAGTGATCGGTTTTGTAAATGTGCCAATTAACACCGGGGATGTCAGAGCTTTTAAGAAAGAAATGGGCAATTTGATGGATATCTTATTGGTAACAGGTCCAAAAGAAGAGGATGTAAGAACAAGCTCTATAAAATTATTAAATTTCCTGGGTGAGAAAAGGTTAAAAGTTTCTAAGTCCAAGCTCCAGTTTACTGAACCCGGAGTTAAATATTTAGGACACTGGCTAACAAAAGGGAAAAAGAAAGTGGACCCTGAAAGAGTAGCAGGGATTGTTGCTCTACAAACAAAAAGAGAGGTAAGACAAACATTGGGACTTCTGGGGTATTGCAGACAGTGGATAGAAGGGTATAGTGAAAAGGTAAAGTTCTTATATGAGAAACTTACCACTGATAGATTAAAATGGACAGAACAGAATGAAGAAGGATTCAAAAAGATAAAGAAGGTACTCATAACAGCACCGGTTCTAAGTCTCCCTGATGCAAAAAGGCCATTTCAGTTGTTTGTAGATGTTAGTAATCACACCGCCCATGGGGTATTGACACAAGATTGGGCAGGGGACAGAAAACCTGTGGGGTTTGTATCAAAGCTTTTAGACCCTGTAAGCAGGGACTGGCCGACCTGCCTACAGGCAATTGTGGCAGTAGCATTGTTAGTGGGGAGGCAAAGAAAATAACGTTAGGAGCCTCGTTAATAGTGTATACTCCCCATAATGTAAGGAGCATACTGCAACAACAGGCGGATAAGTGGCTCACAGATGCGAGGTTATTAAAATATGAGGCCATGCTAATAGGCTCACATAATTTAAAATTATGGACAACTTCTGCATTAAACCCTGCTGAGTTTCTGTTTGGGGAAGCTCCAGAAGAAACTACACATGAGTGTGCTGAGGTGGTAGAATTACAGATGAGAATCAAAACAGATTTAGAGGAAAAAGAGTTAGAGGAAGGTGAGAAATGGTTTGTGGATGGATCAGCGAGAGTTGTTGAAGGGAAAAAGAAGTCAAGATATGCGATTATGGTAAAACAGGGGAGGTAGTGGAGTCAGGTCCCCTGAGTTGATCTGTGCAGGCATGTGAATTGTATGCGGGGTTGCAAGCATTAAAAAGGTTAAGGGGAAAGAAAAGGACAATCTTCACAGATTCAAATATGCATTTGGGTAGTTCACACCTTTAGAAAAATTTTTGAAAAGAGGTTTAATTAATACTCGGGAAAGGGGATTAATTAATGGAGAATTAATGAAGCAAATCCTAGAAGCAATCAGAGAGCCAGATGCAATTTCAATTGTGCAAGTAAAAGGGAACCAAACAGGGAGACAGTTTCAAACTAGAGGGAACAATTTGGCGGATAAAGAGGCAAAAAGTGCAGCATTATTAAAGGTAAGTACCCTGGAGGTCGAAGGGAATGGGACTCAGGGGTATCCCCCATACCCCACCCCTAAAAATATTGAAAAATAAGGTAAATTAAAGTTACCAGATGGGAGGGAACTTATATTAAAAAAAAATACACCAGGAAAATTTTAAAGAGACTACACTAACAGACACACTGGGGGGCCCGAGCACTAGCAAAACAATTTTTGATATTTTTCAGATGTAAAAAAATCTTTAAATTAGCCAAAGGAAAGTACAAGAATGCCTGGTCTGCCAAGGAGCTAATAAAGCCAGGAAACAATTAACAAAAGCCATAAGAATATCATACCCTGTGACATTCCAAAAGCTCAGGACTAGTGGAGCGAATAAATCAAACTCAGTTATCAAAATTATTAATAGAGACAAAATGTCATGGCCAAAAGTGATTCCCTTTAGCATTACTAAACATCAGACTCATGCCTCATTCTGAGACCAAATTAACACCTTTTAAAATGTTTTATGGTATACATTATAGTCATAAGATGGAAATACAGCCATACCTGATAGCAATAAATAAAAACCTACAAAAACCATAGAAACAAAAGAATCATAACCCAAAATATTCCTTTAGAGTTCTCTATACATAAAATTCAACCAGAAGATAAAGTTCTTTTAAAAACCTGGAGAGAGGTCCCCCTCTCCCCTCACTGGGAAGTTCCTTTTCTTGGTTTTTTTTAACCACAGACAGCAGAGAAAGGCTGGACACACGCTTCAAAGGTGAAAAGGATCAAGCCAAAGACAAAAACACCCGAGTAAAAAAGTCACCTCTCCTCCAGGAAACCTAAAGATACAATTACAAGGACCAAGTAAATAAACAACAGAGACAGCATGATGTGTATGTTTGCAAGGTGTGAATGCTATCCGTTTGTTTTTTTTCATTTTAAGTGTAATTACTGTCCTAAAGTTTAAGTTGCACATTGTAAAGGGGGGTATCAACTTAAAGGTCTGTGTACAAAGTGCCTAAAAGGAGAGCAGTCTCTGACTAGCCAACCCTTAATACCCGACACTAATTTAAATTTAATTAAATTGGACTCTCTGGCGTAGTACCTTTTGTACAAATATAGAGTAAAAAGGAAACTAGCCTCCAAGGCTAAAATTTTAGCAATCGAGTGCCAAAGGTCAAATAAAGTACCCTGTAAGGCAGACACAGTAAAATTATCGAGGTGGGGCACCTTTAAGAAGAGGTATGCAGCTCGGTCTGGTTACGGACCCCGAGAAGGATACACTTGCTGCTGAGAAGATAGCTCACCTCGCCGCTGGTGGCAACCCAGTAGGGCGGAGGCAAAGGCAGAGGGGTATGCCTGTGGGGAATCCTAATGGGCCCGAGCCTAGTCATGTACCAAGCGACTAGTATGCACAAAAAAATCACCAAGCTCTGTAAAGCAGAGCCTCGGTGATGAGTGTAAGAAATGCTTGCACATCAGCCTAAAAGAACAAAGAAAAACAAATGCATACCTTGTACCAGTTAACTGCATCCATAAGAAGGAGAATGGGTATTACACCTTTAACAGCACTCGATATGCAAAGTGTAAATTAAACAGGAAAACAATCTGTTCTGACTAAAAGGCGAAATTTAAGAATGGGCAGTCAGAAACTCTCATGCATAAAGTACACAAGAGCGATGTAAAACTAGTAAAATCTACCACCTGTAATCAATGTAAAATGGTGTAGATAGTAAAAAAAAAGGAGGGGGGAAAAAAGTATTTTCAAGTATTTTCAAGTAAATCAGTTATGTTATAACCATTCTCAGTTAAAAATGTGTTATAAGAGGTAAAACTAATCAAGTAAGTAAAATCTAAAATATAAAAACAAGTTAGCAAGTAATAATAAACCAGTTATCATTAACCTCCTAAAAAAAATTATGACAAAATTTGTTTGCAATTTAATAATGCTTTCCGTTTTTCAAAGAATAAAAAGGGCATAGTTCAGAAAAATAAAATGAAACAAATAGCCCAGAAACTAAAAAGTTCAATGAATTAAAGTACAGTATAAAAATTATAAAGAAACTATCAGAGGCTTAGCTACAGAAATAAAAAAGTCACACATGTTCCAGTGCAAAAATGGAATTCAATCCTTCATGCATCTTGGTGGGACCAGCTATTCAAAGGGGCCTGGTAGAAAAAGATAGATTTCTTTATAGCATTTTCCATAGCAGGGGTAATACTCCTGGCCTGTTTAATACCATGTTTTGTCCGGTTAATACACTCAGTCGTAAAAGCATGCAAGATGCAGCTATGCCTGTAGACCCAGGGCAAGCCTCAGGAATATTAGGTAACAAAACATCCAAAATAATAAAATTAGAAGAGGATAAAATAAATATTAAAGCAGTAGAAGCATTGGCTAGGTTTGAAGAACGAGTAGAGAGGGAGTTCACAGAAAATGGAATAGTAGTGAGGAATCTGAAGAAGACTAAAATTTTAGACATGAATTAATGTGTTTATATAAAAGGGGAGGGATTGTAATATATAATAAAATGTAATTCGTGTAAAGTTGAAAATTAATGTAGAATAAGCAATGTCTGTATGAGTACAGTAATAAATAACTTAAAAACCAAAATCTGCAAAGGGAAGAGCAAGGATTGCTTAATCGCAACACTGTAACTTCCAGCAAAACCTAAAGAGCTGGGTTAGCAAGACAATAGACCGAGCTGCAGTGGAGATGGCCCTGTCTAGAGAGGCACCCAAGCTACGAGGACCCGATAAGCACCCTTGATTAAAGATAATCAATGCCATGGAAAAAATACACCTGAATGCCCGGTTTCCCGTAAACTGAGATGGACAGGACGCATCTCCATGTCGCCTTCCCGAAAGCCAGGACATGCCCTCATCAGAATTCATCATCTCCCAGGATGTGGTTTTGTCCAGCCCAACCCGGTGAAAGAAAACTACATGAATATGCTGAACGACAAGAGAAGACAAAGACTCCGCTCCGAGCAAGGAAAAACTGTATAAAAACTGGACTAACCAAAGCTGCTTTGTGAACACTTGGGGATTCGGAGCGGTAGAGTTCGAATCATTGTGTGTTCACCCGATGCTGACCCCGGGCTCGGCATTGTCCTTTTTGATTGTGGCTATCAAGGACCGTGTTTTGGTGGCAAAATAAATATCGCTTATTTTATTCATATTTAATTCGGTTTGATCTCGTTTTTATCTATAACACCATCCAATCTGACAGTGCCAGCATGTCACCCAGCACGGATGACACGGAGAAGAAGGAGGAAGAGGTATCCACACCCCAAATTCTCCATCTTGGCCACATATCCCTTATCACAAACATCCCCAAAAGTCTATTTATCTACGTTCTATCAGTCTGATTTACACTTGACTGATTTTGGTGGCTTGTTTCCATTCTCTCTAGTGTTGGTAATTTCCCCCAGGGGTTTGAATTCAGCGCCTGAGACACCTGGGTCTCAATGAGGGCTCTTTGAGACCCTCGCCAGTGGGGTTTTGAGACCCCCAGGGAGGCCAGGGGAACAGCGTGGGCTCCCACAGGAGGGATTTCAGGGGATTGTGGGGGGATTTGGGCGGATTTTGGGGATTTCAGGGAATTTGTGGAGGGATTTTAAGACATTTTGGGAGATATGGAGAAATTTGGGGGGATTTTGGGGATTTCAGGAGATTTTGAGGGATTTTGGGGTGGATTTGGGGGAATTTTGGGGGGATTTCAGGGAATTCTTGGGTGGATTTTGGGGATTATGGGGAGATTTTGGGGAGATTTTGGGGAGATTTCGGGAGATTTGGGGAGATTTTGGGGGACATTTGGCGGGATTTTTGGGGGATTTAGGGGATTTCAGATGGTCTGGATGGATTTTAGGGTTTCTGCAGAGCCCCCCCAGATCCCCCCAGTCCCCCCAAAAACCCTTCCAGAACCCCCTAACCACCCCCCCAGCCCCCCCCCTCGAAGCCCCCAGACTCACTGGGGCTCGTCCTGGATCAGGGGGGGCACGGGCCGCTGGAACAGGGACTCTCGAGACTTTTTGGGGAGGGGGCACCGTGGGAGACCCCCCAAACTGAGGGGGGATCCCCCTCCCCCCAAAACCGCCCAGAGCCCGGTCAGGGTGGAGCTGGGACCTTCCCAGGAACCCCAAATCAGCCCAAGGACCCTCCAAATCCCCCTGGGATTCCCAAATCTCCCCCAGGACCTCCAAATCTGCCCCGGGCCCTCCCCCGAGAACCCCAAAACCCAACTAGGAATACACCCCCCACCCGGCCTGGGATCCCCCAAAACCCTCCCAGGTCCCCCAAACCTCCCCTGGGACCTCTCCAGGAACCCCAAATCCCCCTAGACCCCCCAAAATCCCCCGAGACCCCTCCCAAAAACCCCTCAAGGACCCCCCAGGACTAATCCCGAAATGCTTCCCTAAGGCCCCCAGACTGCCCCAAAATCTCCCCAAACCCCCACAAACCCTCCAGGCCCCTCCACTTAGGACCCCCCAAAACCACCTCGGACACCCCCAAACCCCCGCTGGGCCCCTCCCAAAACCCCCAAGCCCCCGTTTAGCTCCCCACTCCCCACCCTCACCCCTCCCCGCCCCTCCCCACCTGTCCCTGCGCCCGCCTCAGCAGCTCCCGCAGCCCCTCGTCCTCTCCCGGCCCTGCCCGCTCCCTGCAGCGCCTCCCTCAGCGCCCGCCCGAGCCCGGGGAGGGGCCGGGGAAGCCGCCCTCTGCATGGCCGGCCCCGGGGCAGAGGGCGCCGCTCCCGCCTGGCTTCTCATTGGCTGCAGCTGGAGGCGGTGTTGCTGAGGGAGCCAGCGCTGATTGGTTGGCTCGGGGAGAGGCGCCGCTATTGGCTGGGAGGGGCCCCGGCCATGATGGAGCGGCAGCTGGAGACCGTGAGGGGAGAGCGGCTGTGTAGGAAGCTGAGGTAGGGCCGAGGGGAAAATGGGGAATTTGGGGGGAATCTGAGGGGATTGAGGAGTCTGAGGGGAATTGAGGGGTCTGAGGTGGGTCAGGGGGGAGATGGGGGGTTTGGGGGGTCTGTGGGGAATTGAGGGTCTGGGGTGCTTTTGGCCGGGGGCTTTAGTGGAAATAGGGAACCTGAGGTGGAGACAGGGGGGACATGGAGGAATTTGGGGGAATCTGAGGGGAATTAAAGAGTCTGAGGTTCTTTTTGGGAGGCTTTGGGGGCAAATGAGGCGATTTCGGGGGTCTGAGGGAAATTGAGGGGTCTGAGGTGCATTTGAGGGAGGCTTTGGCAAAGCTGCCCCGAAACACCCCAAATCTCAGAGCAACGCCCCAAAATCCCTGAGACACCCCTCAAAACTGCCCCTGAGTATGAAGCACGGAAATAAACTTCACAACCTATAAAGTTGTGGAGTAGGTACGTATTTTATTCAGCTGGACGCATGGGGGGAGAGCATCTTCCCAAATCCTCTCGTACTTTACATGATTTCTAATCTTCTATTTATCTAGGAAGTTCATGCATATTCTAAATCGCCTATACATATTGATTATCTGCCCCGCCTGTTCCCCGCTTAGAGTATGGAAATCAGTTGCATATTCATTGCGGCTGCGTAGTTTATTGGGTTGGTGGTCTCTGGAAATGAGTTGGTGGGCTAACAGTAGTCTTCCTCGCTGTTGAACTTTTTCAACTTGTCTTTCTCATGACAAGCTTTAGTCTCTTGATTGTAATATTTTGCAGACTCAGCACTTTTACGAAGAGGGACCCCCTTCATTTTTGCAAGCCCAGCAAAATCTATAAGTTAGGGGTCTCTTATCATGCATTCCTTTCATATAAGCACACAGTAACTGATACCATATGTTCTACTCTTCATTCTATTTAACCCTTAAATCCCCTGTTTCAATGGGGGATTTTAGGGTTTCTGCAGAGCCCCCCAGATCCCCCCAGACTCCCCAAAAACCCCTCCAGAATCCCCCAAACATCTCCCCAGCCCCCCGAAGCCCCCAGACTCACTGGGGCCCGTCCTGGATCAGGGGGGCACGGGCCGGTGGAACAGGAGCCACTTCCAGGGACCCTCGAGACTTTTTGGGGAGGGGGCACCGTGGGAGACCCCCCCAAACTGAGGGGGGATCCCCCTCCCCCCAAAACCCCCCAGAGCCCGGTCAGGGTGGGGCTGGGACCCCCCAGGAACCCCAAACCAACCCTGGGACCTCCCCAGGAACCCGCGCGCGCGGGAGGCGGGTGTTGCTGAGGGGAGCCGCGCGCTGATTGGTTGGCTCGGGGAGAGGCGCGCCGCTATTGGCTGGGAGGGGCCCGCGCGCGTGGCGGAGAGAGCGTGACGGGAGATCGGCTGTGTAGGAACCTGAGGTAGGGCCGGGGGGAAATGGGGGGATTTGGGGGGAATCTGAGGGGAATTGAGGGGTCTGAGGTGCTTTTGGGGAGGCTTTGGGGCGAAATGGGGGGATTTAGGGGGTTCTGAGGGGAATTGAGGGGTCTGAGGTGGGTCTGGAATGGATGTGGGGGGCTCTGTGGGGAATTGAGGGGTCCGAGGTGGGGCCGGGGGAAATGAGGTGCTTTGGGGGTCTCTGAGGGGAACTGAGGGGTCTGGGGAAGCTTTGGGGGAATTGGGGTATCTGAGGTGGAGCCGGGGGACATGGGGGAAACTGGGGGGTCTGAGGGGAAGTGAGGGGTGTGAAGTGGGTCCCGAATGGATTTGGGGCGATTTGGGGGGTCTGAGGGGAATTGAGGGGTCTGAGGTGCGTTTGGGGAGGCTTTGGCAAAACTGCCCCAAAACACCCCAAATCCCAGAGCAACGCCCCAAAATCCCTGAGACACGCCTCAAAACTGCCCCTGAGTACCCCAAAACACCCCAAAATCCCAGAGCAACGCCATGAAGATCTCCTTCGCCAAAAAGTGACCCAAACCCACCTGAAACACCCCCAAACCCGAAAAAAATGGGCCTGGAATACCCCAAAATTCCAGAGAAACGCCTCAAAACCGCCCCTCAATACCCCAAAACTGCCCCAAAACACCCCAAATCCCTTCAGGCTGCCCCAAAATCAACTAGAAACACCCCAAAATCCCATAGAAACACCCTAAAATCCCTCCAAACCACCCCAAAATGCCTCAAAGCTGCCCCCAAATATTCCAAAATTGCTCAAAACCAGCCCAAACCACCAAAAATCCCAGAAAACTGCCCCAGAAATGGTCCTGACCCTGCCCCAAACCTCCCAGCTGCCCCCACTCCCCCAGGTAAGTTCAGCTCGGACCAAATCCTCCTTTTTTATCCCAAATCTTTTTTAAATCTCAAATCCTCCTTTTTCCAACCCCAAAATCCTTCTTTGTGCACCCCAAATGTCCTTTTCAGACCCCAAATTCTCCTTTTCCCAGCTCAAATTCTCCTTTTCACACCCCAAATCTCCTTTTCCCACCCCAAAATCTCCTTTTCCCACCCCAAATCCCCTTTTCCACCCCAAATCTTTTCCTGTCCACCCAAAATCCCCTTTTCCACCCAAAATCTTTTTCAATCCCAAATCCCCTTTTCCCACCGAAATCCTGACCTCAAATCCTCAAACCCCACTCTAAACCCTTTTTTCCTCCCCCAAATCTCCTTTTCCATCCCAAAATCTCATTTTTCCATCCCAATTTCTTCCCCTTTTACCCCAAAATCTCCTTTTGCCACCGGAAATTCACTTTTAGAGTTTCCCAGGGGTTTTTGTGGTTCCACAGGGGTTTTTGGGGTTTTTTCCACCCCCAGCATTGTACCCAGGGTGTCTCTGCAGACATTGCATCTGGACCTGCCCCCACCCCAAATCAATCCCAAACCAACCCCAAATAAACCCCAAATGACCCCTGCTGTGCCCCCCAGGGTGGAGTGGTTTTGGAGGGGAGTTTGGGGTCAGGTGGGTTTGACCCCAAAGTTTGGGGATGGGGGAGGTTTGATCCTAAAGTTTGGGGGTTGACACCCCAGGGTTTGGGATCAGGGGGTTTGACCCCAGAATTTTGGGATCGGGGGGTTGGACACCCCAAATATTTCCAACCCCAGAGTTTGGGAATTGGGGGAGTTTGACACCTCAAGGTTTGGAGTCTGAGGGGTTTTGATCCTAAAACTTGGGGTCAAGGGTGTTTTACACCTCAGGATTTGGGGTTTGGGGGTGTTGGTCCTAAAAATTGGGATTTGGGGAGGTTGGACACCAAATTATGGGGATTTGGGGGGTTTAACCCCAGAGTTTGAGAACTGAGGGGGGGTGGGCGATCCTAAAATTTGAGATTTGGGGGGATTGACACCCCAGGGTTTGGGTTTTGGGGAGTTTTGACCCCAGAATTTGGGGATCAGGGGGCTTTAATCCCAAATTTTGGGGATCACAGGGGTTGGACACCCCAAATATTTCAAACCCCAGCGTTTCGGGATTGGGGGTTTTGATCCCAAATTTTGCGTTTGGGGAGGTTTGACCCCCATGATCCCAGTCTGCATGGTCCTGCATGGCTCACACTGCCAGGCTCTGGAATTCCAGTTCCCAGGCAGGAAAAGATGTTCCTGCCCTTGAAGGCAAAGCTCTTCAGAAGGGGCCAAAAGCCAAGTGCAGCAAGATCTTACAGGGACATTTCACTGCCAGCCTTCACAACTTCACCCATGGCTGTTGCAGCTCCTGCACTGGGAATTGAATCAGGGCAGGGTCTTTGGTGGGAGCTGCCCTGGGTCAAGGGAGACCCTGAGAGAGAAACAGAGCAGGCAGAGAGAGGCAGGAGAGAAAGGAGGACACAAACACAATCAGCTGAGAAGGTGCCACTGAAAACAGACCTGGAACTGACTGAAAGAGAATGGGACAGAAATCAGGAATTGTCCAAGTTTTATTTACTATCAAATCCATCCCCCAGGAACATCCACACAATCCCGATCCCACCGCTCCAAATTTGGATCCCACTTGTTCCAATCTCCTTCCAACCCCTTCTCACCCTGGAGGCTCTGGAATCAAGTAATGTTATTGTCAGATTGAGTTATTTTTAGGAGGGTACAAGGCACTTTGAAGTTGGATTGAGCCCTTTTGAGTCAAAATTGAGGTGTTTTTACTTGGATTTGGGAGGTTTTGAGGCGACAGATCGATCCCCCTTGGCTTTTGGAGCACAAAGAGATGGAGAAGGGAAAGAAACAAAGGCCAAAACAAAAGGATAACCAGGCAGGTGTCTTCCCAACATGGATCCCAGGGAATGTGGGTCACCAGGGCTCTGCCAATCGTGGGTCCTGCAGTGGGGGATGGAGTTGGAGCAGCGCACGAAGCTCTTCCCACACTCAGGGCACTCGCAGGGCTTCCCTTACCGGTGCCTCCGTTGGTGTTGGGTCAAGGTTGAGCTCTGGGAGAAGCTCTTCCCACACTCCTCACACTCGTAGGGCCTCTCCCCAGTGTGGATGCGCTGGTGGGTGATAAGATTGCACTTCTGCCTGAAGCCCTTCCCGCAGTCAGGACACTCGTAGGGCCTCTCCTCCGTGTGTGTCTGGTAGTGCTTGACGAGATAAGAGCTGGTGCGAAACCTCTTCCCACACTTAGAACACTCGTAGGGCCTCTCCCCAGTGTGGATCCTTTGGTGAACGATTAGGCTGGAACGGTGACTGAAGCCCTTCCCACACTCCTCACACCTGTAGGGCCTCTCCCCAGTGTGGATCCTCTGGTGGCTGATCAGGTGGGAGCTCCGGCTGAAGCTCTTCCCACACTCCTCACACTCGTGGGGCTTTTCCCCAGTGTGGATGCGCCGGTGTTTGGTGAGGTCAGAGTTGTTCCTGAATCCCTTCCCGCAGTCGGGGCAGCGGAAGGGCTTCTCGTCTGTGTGCGTGCGCTGGTGCTGGAGGAGATTGCCTCTGGTGTGAAACCTCTTCCCACACTCCCCACACTCGTAGGGCCTCTCCCCAGTGTGGATCCTCTGGTGGCGGATCAGGAGGTACCTCCATCTGAAGCTCATCCCACACTCCGAGCACTTGTGGCGCTTCTCCCCATCATGAAGCTGCTCATGGACCACCAGGTGCGAGCTCTGGCTCCATCTCCGGCCGCCTGCCCGGCCCAGGCTGGGTCTTTCCTCCTCAGATCCCCGCGATCTGCGTTTGCAGCCCCTCCTGGTGCGGGATCTCCGCGGCTTTTCCTCCCCGTTGGATTCCTGCGCCGTGGAGCCGCTGCAAACGGCCTCTTCCACCAGGTTCTGCCGCGGGGATTTGTCCTCCCTGCTCTCCGTGCTCAGCTCCTTGTCTGGGCGAGGAAGGACAAGGAGAGGATGGGATTTGCCTCCGTGCCAGAGGGAAGGGGAAGGAGATCCCCCCAGCGCGTCCCCGGCAGGTCGGTGTCGGCAGCGGGGTGTCCTGCAGCCGGGGCCGTGCTGGGCTGGGAGATGGAGCAGGACAGAGGGGGAAAGGGGCACTGACTTCCTCCTCACCTGCCTGGGGCTCCTGGGCCATCTTCCTCTTCCTTGCAGCCTCCTCCTCCTCCACCAGGCCAAGGTTTGGGAAATCCTGGTTTGGGGAAAAACAAGGGATGAGCGCGTTGTGTTGGGGGTTCCTCCTGCCCAAGTCCATCTCTAGAAGTCCCCGGGCATCTGGGCTCCATCAAAACCTCCCAAACACCAACATTCAGCCCTGAAAATGCCTCCCAGGAGTTTCTGGCAATGGTCCCTCCCCTTTGGTGTTTGGGAGTTCCCCCCTGTCCCAGCTGCTGGGGGTCACGCTTCTATTGGGGGTCCCCATCTACTCGGTGCCCGCCCTCCCCAGGCTGCTGGGAGTCCCAGCAATCCAAAAGCTCCCCCCTCTTCCCTCTCCCCATTTAGGGATGATGGGGGATTTTGGGGTCCCGGGGTTCCTTCTCCCCTTTTCTCTGCTTTGGGGTGCTGGGGGTCCAAGGAGTCCCCCCTGCCCCTCTCCAGGCTGTTGAGGGTCCCGCCAATGGCGGCGCTCCCCCCTCTCTGGGCTCCCCACTTTGGGCTCCTGGGGGACACAGGGCTCTGCTCCTCCAGGCTGCCTCTGCCGGCAGCTGCCACCGGGACCCCCAGTGTCTCCCCCAAGGGGCATTTTGTGCTCAGCTTTGCAGTTCTGCATTCTACAAACATTCCCCTTCGCTAAAAAAAAGTAAAGAAACCATCCTGAGAGGCACTGGGACTATTCCAGGGACAACTGGGATAAAACTGGGGGCAATTGAACCACATTGAGGTAACTGGGAGTGCCTGGGAATGACTACGAGATTGTTCAGGGCAACTGGGATATACTGGGAGTGTCTGAGACCATAGGGGTGGTGACTGGGACCTCAGTGGGAGCGATTGGGAATCTGCTGGGGGGAAAACTGGGACCATGCTGGGGAAACTGGGAGCAAGCGTGAGTGACTGGGGCCCTGCTGGCAGAGACTGGACTCATACTGGGATAGTACCGGGAGTGACTGGGACTGTGCTAGGGGTAGCTGGGAGAACTGATATAAGTCTGTATGTAATCATAGTGGGGGGACTAGAACCATACTGGGAACAGTTGTGTCCATGCAGGGGCTACTGGGGAGTCAGTGGAAGCTACTACTCTGTACTGGGGGCAACTGGGAATGACTGGGACCATGCTGGGAGGGACTGGGATCATCTGTGGAGTGACTGGGACTGTGCTGGGGCACCTGGGGGCAGCTGGGATTACACTGGGAGGAACTGGAACCATGCTCAGAAGGACTGGGATCATACTGGATCATACTGGCAGCAACTGGACGTGACTGGGAACATGCTGGCAGCAACTGGGATGCACTGGGAGAGACTGAAACCACAGTGAGGGGAAATGGGAGCAACTGGAACCACATTGGATGACAATGGGAGTAGCTGTGCCCATGTCAGAGTCATACTGGGATCCTACTGGAAATGGCTGGGATTGTACTGGGAGTGACCGGAATAGTACTGGGAATATCTGAGAATCACTGGGATCATACTGCAATCAGACTGGGAATGACGGAGAAGGGCTGGTCACAACTGGAACCATACTGGGATTGACTGGGATTCACTCTGGGCATGACTGGAAGAATACTGCGAGGATCTGGGAGTGACTGGGGTCATACTGGAGATGACTGGAACCATACTTGGGGTGACTACAGGTCCTACTGGGATCATCCTTGGAGCCATTAGAATTACAGAGGGTGGGAATGGAACCTGGCTGGGGGTTACTGGGAGCCACTGGGCCCATGATGGGAGGAAAATGCTGACACATTGGGAGCTACTGGGATCAACTGGAAGGTACTGGAACCATGCTGGGTGGACTGAGGCCAGAATAGGGATCATACTGGGAGCAACTGGGAGTATGGGACACTGACAGAAACTGGGATCAGACTGGAGACAACTGGGAATAACTGGGAAGGAATGGGATCATTTTGAGATAACAAGAACTTTACTGGACAAACTGGGATACAATGAGAGGGTCTGTAACCATACTGGGGGGACTGGAACCACACTGGGGGCAACTGGGAGATAGTGGGACAATGCTGAGAGAGACTGGGGCTATTCTAGGGACCATTCTGGGAGGAACTGGGAACAACTGGAACGATGCTGACAGCAACTGGGATCATCCTGGGATCACAGGGAGAGCAGCTGGGTCCATGCTGGGTGAGACTGGGATCACACTGAGGGTGACTGGAATCATAGTGGGATGGACTGGGAGTGGCTGTGAACAACTGGAATCATGCTGAAAGCAAGTGGGAAGAAGTGAGAGTGACTGGCAGCATGCTGGGGGTGACTGGGATATACTGGGAGAGACAGGGAGTCACAGGGATTATACTGGAGGCTACTGGGGTCATGCTGGCATTGACAGGGAGCACTTGGGGGCCATGGCCTCATACTGGGGGAGACTGGGACTATACTGGGGAGACTGAGAGAGTTGGGAACACACTGGATGAAAATGGGAGGAACTGGGAGCAACTGGGACTGTGCAAGGAGGGAACTGCATCAGAATAGGGACTGACTGGGAGTGACTGGGATCAGCTTTAGAGTTTTGCATTCTCCAAACCTTCCCCTCCCCATCCAAACAAAAAAACCACAAAACAATGCTGAGAGGCACTGGGACTATTCCAGGGGATACTGGGATAAAACTGGGGGCAGGTGAACCACGCTGAGGTAACTGGGAGTGCCTGGGAATGACTATGAGATTTTTCAAGGCAACTGGGATATACTGGGAGTGTCTGAGACCACAGGGGTGGTGACTGGGACCTAACTGGGAGCGACTGGGAATGGGCTGGGGGAAAACTGGGACCATGCTGGGGCAACTGGGGGCAAGTGTGAGTGACTGGGGCCCTGCTGGCAGAGACTGGACTCATACTGGGATAGTACTGGGAGTGACTGGGACTGTGCTGGGAGCAGCTGGGAGAACTGGGAACAAACTGGACCAAAATGGTGTTGGAAAATGTATCCGTTTAAAAATTTTCTGTAATTTTAATCAAGATATTTTGTTTGCCTTTTCTCTAAAAAACTCTTAATTTTCTTTGCAGGGCATTGCTGCACCAGGTGGGGTTGGATGAACTCAACACATCAACACACTGGGAGCAGCTGGAATGCTCAAGGGCCATCAGCGGCCATTAACAGAACATCAGTGGCCACCCAGGAACATCCACCCCAGACTCTGCCTCAGGGAAATTGCAGACACCTCCTCTGAAAAGACTGATAAAATCACAGAATGGAGATCTAATTAACATCAGAAGGGGAGAAACCGGATCCAAAATATGACGGAATATAAGGAATTGAGTGTTTGCAACTTGAGACCAATGAACACTGACCCAATCCATTTCTATGAGTACTGACTGGAAAAAAGATTTGAAAAATCTCCTAAAAACGGAGTGTCATGGAACGATTCTTTCTGAACCAGTTAGAAATTGTTGTCAGAGGTTTTTCTTATTTTCTCTCAGTTTCGGTGACCCTGGGAGGAACTGGGAGCCACTGGGTCCGTGCTGGGGCAAATTCCATCATAATAGGGAATGGCTGGGAGTGACCGGGCTCATGCTGGGAGTGCCGAGGAAACTGGAAGCACACGCGGGGAGCAACTGGGCTCATGCTGGGAGCAGCCACTGGCGGCACCGGGAGCCCCGAAGCCCTTTCCCGGCCATGCCGCCCCTCCAGCCCCAGCACCCCCCGCCGGGGTCCCGGCAATGCCAGGGGTCCCCCTCTCGGGCTCCCCGCTTTGCCCTTCTGGGGCTCTCCTCTCTCTGCGCTCCCGCTCAGGGAAGCCGCGCCTCTCCCGGGGCTCCCCAAAACCGCTGTCCCCCCGCCGATCCCGCCGCTCCCGCGCTCCCCACGTGGCCCCGGCAGAGCTCGCAGGGCCCGGCCCGGGAAGCCCAACCCCCACCGCGGGGGGACCCGCATCCCCCCGCCCCCCGCCGGGGCTCTGCCCGCACCCACCGGGACCCCCAAAAACACCTCCCGGGGACCCCCCGATGTCCCCCCGAGGGCCATCTGCGCCTCTGGAGCCCGGCAAGATCCAAACATCCCCCCAAAAATCCCCAAACCCAGGGACCCCCCCGGGATATTTGGGGCGAGCTCCCCCTCCCCGGGCACCTGCGGGATGGGGGGCGATGGTCCCGGGGGGCTGCGAGTTCAGGCAGCTCCGGGCTGGCGCTTGAATCGTTCCTTGTCCCCTCCTGCTTCTGCTGCCGCTCCGCCTCTTCCTCCCTCCCTCCTCCTCCTGCCCCGTTCCGAACCCCGAACTGGGAGGGGATGGGTCAAGGGAAGGGCGGGAACTGTGAGGGGAAAGGGGCGGGGCCAAAGGTCCTAAAAGCATTTGCTTTGCCCAAAAATCACCAATAAATGGCACCAAATGCAGCCTCAATCCACCACCTTTGGCCTAAAATCAGCCAGAGACGTCTGAAATTCACACCAAGTGGTGTAAAATCATCCAAATGAGCCTAATATTTTCCAAAAGGGGCCTAAACTCCAGCCTAAAACCCATCAGCTTTGGCCTGAAATCAGCCAAATGCATTTGAAATCTAACCAAAGTGTCTCAAACTGCCAAAAGTGGTTGAAAACCCACACCAAGTTGCCTATAATCACCATTAAATATCCTAAATGTGTGTCAAATCCACCCCGAAAGTGCCTGCTTTTGCCAAAAAGCACAAAAATGGGCCTAAAATCACCATTGAACCACCTCATTTTTCCTAAAATCACCCAAATGGACGTAAACACTCCCAAACTGGCCTGAAACCCCCCAAGGGAGCCAAAATCACCCTAAAATCAGAGCCCTGGGTCTCATGGGCTTCATGCCAGCTGCTCACTGCTGTATTTTCGCACAAAACAGTCTCACCCGAGAAATTCCCACATTTGGACCCTGAATTCACAAATATTCCCCTAGGCGATCCTAAGAATTTCCTGTAGATAACCCAAACTGCCCTTGTTTGGACCAGAGTGTGTCTATAAAGACCACCAAAATTCCCTATGGGATCCTCCAAAATTCCATTTGAGGTCCCCAAAATTTCAAAAATTCCCAATAGAAACCTAAAAAAATTCCCATGTTTGGACACAAAATTTGAAAAAAACTTCCTGGTGTAGACCCCATAATTATCACAGAGTGCTTTTAGGGAAAACCCAGTGCCCCAAATCCCCTATCGAAATCCCAATCCCCCTTAAGGGACCCATGAATCCCGTATAGACAAGCCCAAATCTGCTACAGAGGCCATCAGCCCCACCCAGTCCTTGACAGATCCCCTATAGATTCCCTATAGACTACCCAGTGCCCCCCAAATCCCCCATAGACAAGCCCAAATCCCCTATACAAAACCCCAGAAACCCCCAGGGTCGTAAAGAAGCCCCCTCCAGGCTCCTATAGATCCCCTATGGACCTCCCAAACCCCCTTTAGGGACCCTGCAGAGCCCCCAATGATCTTTGCAGACCCCCAGAAACGTCCCAGGGGAGTAAAGCCACGCCAGTCCCCTAGAGATCCCCTATAGATCCCTCCAGCCCCACCACAGCTCACGGACAGCTGCAGCCGGGCCAGGGACCAGCAGCAAAGATGGCGGTGAAGCACTTTTGGGTGTTCTGAGCATGCGCGGGGTGAATGCGTCAGGAGATGGGCGGGGCTTAGAGGGGAACAGGGCGGGGCAAACACAAGGTCTCAGTCCGAATACAAGAGGAGAGGTTAATGATTGACAGCAGCTCTAAGTATAATGGACGACTCTAATAAATGGGCAGAAACTGAGAGGAAACTGGCAAGGTTAGAAAAGGGCAAGAATTGTGAGGGGAAAGGGGCGGGGCCAAAGGGCCGGGCAGCGCTAAAGAGGCCTGGTTGGCCCAAAATCACCCAAAAACTCCTCAAATGCAGCTTAAATCCACCAGGTTTGGCCTAAAAATCAGCTAAAGGGACCTGAATTCCACACAAGAGTGGTCTAAAATCATCCAAATTTGCCTAACATTGCCCAAAAGGGCCCTAAAATCCACTCTAAAATCCCACTTTGGCATAAAATCAGCCAAATGGGCCTAAAATCTTTGGAAACAAGACCGAGACCAGCACCAGAACCAGCAGCAGCATCAATACTGAGACCAACATCAGAAAGGAGACTGAGACCAGGACTGGGAACAGAACCGAGACCACAACTGAGACCAGCACCATTCCAGAACTGGAACTGAGACTGGGACCAACAGCGAGACTGGGCCCTGAATTTCTGCTGGGACCAAGACTGAGACCAGCACCGACACTGGGATGGGCACCAGGAGAGCTCCAGGACTGAGACTGAGAGCGGCATCGGCACCAGAACTGAGACTGGCACCGCTCCATGACTGGGTCTGAGAGTGAGATTGGCACTGGGAGCACTCTGGGATCAACACTGGCACCAGAACCAGCACTGGGACCGGAACCGCTCCGAGACTGAGACCAAAACTGAAAACCCCCCCGGCACCAAGACTGGCACCGCTATAGGACCGTGACTGAGACCAGCACTGCTCCGGGATCGAGATTCAGACTGGGACCAGAATCAGCACCAGGAGCATTCCAGGACTGCACCAAACTGAGCCTGAGACCGGGACCTGGACAGAGACCGACACCAGAAGCACTTTGGGACCTCCTTGTTCACAGCCGCGAGTTTTGGCTGCGTTCCCACATGGGACTGGGCAGGACTGGGAGGGAACCATGGGAGGGGCGGGACCGTCTCAGTTCACATTGTTCTGGAGCACCAATCCTGGTCCATATGGTCCCAGTTTGTACAATCCCAGTCCATGGGATCCCAATTTGTACAATCTAAGACCATGTGATCCCAGTTTGTACAATCCCAGTCTGCATGGCTCTGATCCATCTGGTCCCAGTCTGTGCAGTCCCAGTCTGGAGGATCCCAGTCCATGTGATCCCAGCCCCCATGATCCCAGTCTGCATGGTCCTGCATGGCTCACACTGCCAGGCTCTGGAATTCCAGTTCCCAGCCAGGAAAAGTTGCTCCTTCCCATCCTAGTTTTGGTTCTCCAATTTGAGATTTCCCAGCCAAGGCACCCATTTATGTCACAGCTTTAGCATCCCGATCCTGTTCCCAATCCTATTCCCAATCCCTATCTCATTCCCGATTTTATTGTCAATCTTCTTCCCGTTCCCTTTCCTGATGCCGTTCCCAGTCCTGTTCCTGGTCCTGATCCTGATCTCATTCCTATTCCCATTCCAATCCTAATCCCATTCCTGTTCCCAATCCCTATCTCATGACCAATCCCTATCTCATTCCCATTCCCAATCCTATTCCTGTTCCCATTCCCAATTTTGTTCCCATTTCTGATTCCAATCTCATTCCCTTTCCCAATTGCAATGCCTTTCACCTTCCCAATCCCTCTTTCACTCCCATTCCCAAGCCTGTTCCCATTCCTGATCCCATTTCCATTCCCAATCCTGATCCCCTTGCATTTCCCAGTTCCAATCCCGTTCCCAATCCCCAATCCCAAACCGTATCCCATTCTCAATCCCATTCTCATTCCCTTTTCTGATCCCTCATTCCCCGTCTCGTTTTTATTCCCAATCCCTAACCTGTTCCCAATCCCAAACCTGTTCCTGTTCCCATTTCCATTCCCAATCTCATCCCTGTTTCTGATCCCGATCCCATTTGCCATCTCGATCCCTTTCCCATCCCAATCCCATTCCCACTCCCAATCCCAATTTCATTCCCAATCCTTATCCTGTTCCCAATCCCGATCCTGCTGCTGTTTTCAGGGAATCATTTTGATCTCAACCTCTACCCCAAACCTGGGGGGGTCAAAACCCCCAAATCCTGGGGTCAAACACCCCCAAACCCCAAATTTGGGATCAAAACCCCCAATCCCCTAACGTTGGGGTTTGAAATATTTGAGGTGTCCAACCCCTCTGATCCCAAAATTTGGGGTTAAACCCCCCTGATCCCCAAATTCTGGGGTAAAATCCCCCAAAACCCAAACCGTGGGGTGTCAATCCCACCAAATCTTAAATTTTAAGATTGCCCATCACCCGTCAGTTCTCAAACTCTGGGGTTAAACCCCCCAAATCCCCATAATTTGGTGTCCAACCCCCCAAATCCCAATCTTTAGGACCAACCCCCCCAAACCCCAAATCCTGAGACGTAAAACACCCTCGACACCAAATTTTAGGATCAAACCCCCTCAGACTCCAAACCTGGAGGTGTCAACCCCCCCTGAATACCAAAGTCTGGGGTTTGAAATATTTGGGGTGTCCAACCCCCCGATCCCAAAATTCTGGGGTCAAACCCCCTGATCCCAAACCTTGGGGTGTCAACCCCCCCCAAACTTTAGGATCAAACCTCCCCATTCCCCAAACTTTGGGGTCAAAACCACCCGACCCCAAACTCCCCTCCAAAACCACTCCACCCTGGGGGGCACAGCAGGGGTCATTTGGGATTTAATTGCTGTTGATCTGGGATTTATTTTGGGTGGGGGCAGTGCCAGATGCAATGTCTGCACAGAGACCCTGGGTACAATGCTGTCGGTAGGAAAAACCCAAAAACCCCTGGGAAACCCTAAAAGTGAATTTGCTGTGGGAAAAGGAGATTTTTGGGTAAAATAGAAAGAAATTGGGATATAAAAATGAGATTTTGGGATGAAAATGGAGATTTGGGGCGGGAAAAAAGGGTTTAGAGTAGGGTTTGAGGATTTGAGGTCAGGATTTTGGGTGAGAAAAGGGGATTTGGGATTGAAAAAAGTGATTTCGGGTGGGAAAATATTTGGGGTGGACAGGAAAGGATTTGGGATTGAAAAAGTAGATTTGGGGTGGGAAAAAAAGATTTTCAGGTGGGAAAAAGGGATTTTGGATGCTGAAAAGATTTAGGGTGTGAAAAGAAGAATTTGAGCTGGGAAAAGGAGAATTTAGGGTCTGAAAAGGACATTTGGGGTGCACAAAGAAGGATTTTGGAGTTGGAAAAACCAGGATTTGGGTTTAAAAAACAGATTTGGAATAAAGAAAGGAGGATTTGGTCCGAGCTGAACTTACCTGGGGGAATGGGGGCAGGTGGGAGGTTTGGGGCAGGGTCAGGACCATTTCTGGGGCAGTTTTCTGGGATTTTTCGTATTTGGGGATGGTTTTGAGCAATTTTGGAATATATGGGGGCACCGTTGAGGAATTTTGGGATGGTTTGGAGGGATTTTAGGATGTTTCCATGGGATTTGGGGTGTTTCTACTTGATTTTGGGGCAGCCTGAAGGGACTTGGGGTGTTTTGGGGCAGTTTTGGGTTAATGAGGGGCGGTTTTGAGGCATTTCTCTTGAATTTTGGGTTATTCCGGGCCCATTTTTTTCGGGTTTGGGGGTGTTTCAGGTGGGTTTGGGTCACTTTTTGGCGAAGGAGATCTTCATGGCGTTGCTGTGGGATTTTGGGGTGTTTTGGGGTACTCAGGGGCAGTTTTGAGGCGTGTCTCAGGGATTTTGGGGCGTTGCTCTGGGATTTGGGGTGTTTCGGGGCAGTTTTGCCAAAGCCTCCCCAAACGCACCTCAGACCCCTCAATTCCCCTCAGACCCCCCAAATCGCCCCAAATCCATTCGGGACCCACTTCACACCCCTCACTTCCCCTCAGACCCCCCAGTTTCCCCCATGTCCCCCCGGCTCCCACCTCAGATACCCCAATTCCCCCAAAGCTTCCCCAGACCCCTCAGTTCCCCTCAGAGACCCCCAAAGCACCTCATTTCCCCCGGCCCCACCTCGGACCCCTCAATTCCCACAGAGCCCCCACATCCATTCCAGACCCACCTCAGACCCCTCAATTTCCTCAGACCCCCTAAATCCCCCCATTTCCCCAAAGCCTCCCCAAAAGCACCTCAGACTCCTCAATTCCCTCAGATTCCCCCAAATCCCCCATTTCCCCCCGGCCCTACCTCAGGTTCCTACACAGCCGATCTCCCGTCACGCTCTGTCCGCCACGCGCGCGGGCCCCTCCCAGCCAATAGCGGCGCGCCTCTCCCCGAGCCAACCAATCAGCGCGCGGCTCCCCTCAGCAACACCCGCCTCCCGCGCGCGCGGGTTCCTGGGGAGGTCCCAGGGTTGGTTTGGGGTTCCTGGGGGGTCCCAGCCCCACCCTGACCGGGCTCTGGGGGGTTTTGGGGGGAGGGGGATCCCCCCTCAGTTTGGTGGGGGTCTCCCACGGTGCCCCCTCCCCAAAAAGTCTCGAGGGTCCCTGGAAGTGGCTCCTGTTCCACCGGCCCGTGCCCCCCTGATCCAGGACGGGCCCCAGTGAGTCTGGGGGCTTCGGGGAGGGCTGGGGGGTGTTTGGGGGGATCTGGGGGTGCTCTGGAGAAACCCTAAAATCCCCCAAAACCCTCTGAAATCCCCCCAAATCCTCCCAAATCTCCCCCCAAATCTCCCCAAATTCCCCCAAAACCCCCAAAGATCTCCCAAAATCCCTCAAAATCCCCTGAAAACCCCACAATCTACCTTAAATTGCCCCAAAATCCCCCAAATCCCTCCAACTCTCCCCAAAATCTCTCTTGAAATCCCCCAAAATCTCCGAAATTCCCCCCAAATCTTCCCAAAATCTCCCCAAAATCACCAAAATCCACCCAGGAATTCCCTGAAATCCCCCCAAAATCTCCCCAAAATCCTCCCCAAATCCTCCCCAATCCCCCTGAAATCTCCCAAAATCCCCAAATCCCCCTAAATCCCCCAAAACTCCCCAAAATCCCCCAGGACACCCCAAAACCCCAAATTCTCCCCAAACCTCTCAAAATCCCCCAAAATTGTCCTAAACGCCCTCAAAATCCCCCTCACACCCCAAAATCCACCCCAGACACCCCAAATTCCCCCAAAACTCTCCAAAAATCCCCCTTGGACATGCCAAAATCCACAAATTCTCCCTAAAACCCCGTCAAAATCCCCAAAAAATTTCCTAACCCCCCCCCAAAACCCCCAAAATCCCCTCAAAATCCCCCCCAAATCCCTCAAAATCCCCCCTAACCTCCCCAAAATGCTCTCCAGACACCCCAAATACTTTTGGGACACCCCAAAATTCTCCCCAAAATCCCCTCAAAATCTCGCCAAATTTTCCAAAATCCCCTCCAAAATCCCCCAAGATCTCCTGAAAACCCCAAAATCTCCTAAAATTCCCCCAAATTTCCCCAAAATCCCCCCAAACCCCCAACCCCCCTGAGCACATCTCCCCGTGGGGCTGCAGCCCCTGGCCCGCCGTGTCCAGCAGAGCCCCCAGACCCACTGGGGCCGGGGGTCCCCAGCAGAGCCCCGGCCATGGCCAGGGCCACCAGCCCACACCTGGGGGTGGGGGATTTTGGGGGCTTTGGGAGGATTTTGGGGGCAGATTTTGGGAGATTTGGGGATTTCAGAGAATTCTTGGGGGTGGATTTTGAGTGATCTTTGGGAGATTTTTAGGGATTTTCAGGGAGGGATTTTTAGGGAGATTTCAGGGGAATTTCTGGGGAGCATTTTGGGGGATTTTGGGGCATTTTGGGGAATTTTGGGGGATTTTAGAAAATTTCAGGGGATTTTTGAGAGGATTTGGGGGTTTTAGGAGTTTGGGGCAATTTTGGGGAGATTTTAGGGGTGATTTGGGGATTTTAGAAGATTTCAGGGATATTTGGGGGATTTCAGGTGTTTCAGTGGTTTTGGGGGTTGAGGAGATTTTAGAAAGGCTTTGGGGGTTTTGGGGGACATTTGGGGATTTCAGGGGATTTGTGGAAGAATTTTGGGAGATTTTGGGAGATTTTGGTGGGATGTTGGGAGATTTTTGGAAGATTTGGGGATTTTAAGGGGATTTTGGGAGGATTTGGGGGATTTTGGGGGGTTTGGGGGATTTTGGGGGATATTTGGGGAGAATTTTGGGGGGATTCCGAGATTTCAGGGAATTCCTGGGTGGATTTGGGGGATGTTGGGGGTTTTAGGGGGATTTTGGGGAATTTGGAGGTGTCGCTGCCCGAGGTGTCTCCTTAGCCCCGGGATCCCCTCAGGAGGACATGCAGTGGTTCAAATCCTGGTTTTCCCCCAGGCGCCGATGAGAGATTGCAGCAGACGGTTTCAGAGGCTCCAAGGATTGTTGATTGTTCCTTGTCTCAGGAACTCTCTGCCCGGCTCACAGCGTCTGTCCAGCCGGGCACCCAGGATGGAATCTGCCTGCTGAGGGCAGGGCTGATCTTCTACAGTCTGCATTCCGTGCTGGATGTTTGTAACAACTTTCCAATGCAATCCAACTGTGTTAAACTGCCCAGCCGTGTCCCCATCCAACCTGACAGTGCCAGCATGTCACCCAGCACGGATGGCACGGAGAAGGAGGAGGAAGAGGTATCCACACCCCAAATTCTCCATCTTGGCCACGTGTCCCTTATCACCAACATCCCCAAAAGTCTATTTATCTACGTTCTAACAGTCTCATTTACACTTTACTGATTTTGGTGGCTTGTTTCCATTCCCTCTGTGTTGGTAATTTCCCCCAGGGGTTTGAATTCAGCGCCTGAGACACCTGGGTCTCACTCAGGGCTCTTTGAGACCCTCGCCAGGGGGGTTTTGAGACCCCCAGGGAGGCCAGGGGAACACCCTGGGCTCCCACAGGAGGGATTTCAGGGGATTTTGGGGATTTCAGGGAATTTGTGGAGGGATTTTGGGCGATCTGGGGAGATTTGGGGAAATTTTAGGGACAGGGATTTTGGGGGATTTTTAGGAGATTTCAGGGGTGGATTTTGGGGAGGATTTTGGGGAGGGATTTTGGGGGGATTTCGGAACTCATGGGGTGGATTTTGGGGATTTTGGGGGATTTTGGGGAGATTTGGGGGATTTTGGGGGATTTCAAGGGGATTTGGGAAGATTTTGGGGGCTTTGGGGGTTGGAGGGATTTTAGGGGTTTTGGGGGCAATTTAGGGAGATTTTGGGGTTTTCAGGGGATTTTAAGGGATTTTGGGGAGATCTTTGGGGGTTTTGGGGGAATTTGGGGAGATTTTGGGGAGATTTTGGGAGGATTTTGGGGGATTTAGGGGATTTCAGGGGTTTTGGGGGTTTTAGGGTTTCTGCAGAGCCCCCAGATCCCCCAGACTCCCCAAACCCCTCCAGAACCCCCAAACCCTCCCCCAGCCCCCCGAAGCCCCCAGACTCACTGGGGCCCGTCCTGGATCAGGGGGGCACGGGCCGGTGGAACAGGAGCCACTTCCAGGGACCCTCGAGACTTTTTGGGAGGGGGCACCGTGGGAGACCCCCCAAACTGAGGGGGATCCCTCCCCAAAACCCCCAGAGCCCGGTCAGGGTGGGGCTGGGACCCCAGGAACCCCAAACCAACCCTGGGACCTCCCCAGGAACCAGCGGGAGGCGGTGTTGCTGAGGGAGCCAGCTGATTGGTTGGCTCGGGAGAGGCGCGCCGCTATTGGCTGGGAGGGCCCGCGCGTGGCGGACAGAGCGTGACGGGAGATCGGCTGTGTAGGAACCTGAGGTAGGGCCGGGGAAATGGGGGATTTGGGGGAATCTGAGGGAATTGAGGGAGTCTGAGGTGCTTTTGGGAGGCTTTGGGGGAAATGGGGGATTTAGGGGTCTGAGGGAATTGAGGGGTCTGAGGTGGGTCTGGAATGGATGTGGGGGCTCTGTGGGGAATTGAGGGGTCCGAGGTGGGGCCGGGGAAATGAGGTGCTTTGGGGGTCTCTGAGGGAACTGAGGGTCTGGGGAAGCTTTGGGGGAATTGGGGTATCTGAGGTGGAGCCGGGGGACATGGGGAAGTTGGGGGTCTGAGGGAAGTGAGGGGTGTGAAGTGGGTCCCGAATGGATTTGGGGCGATTTGGGGGTCTGAGGGGAATTGAGGGTCTGAGGTGCGTTTGGGGAGGCTTTGGCAAAACTGCCCCGAAACACCCCAAATCTCAGAGCAACGCCCCAAAATCCCTGAGACACGCCTCAAAACTGCCCCTGAGTACCCCAAACACCCCAAAATCCCAGAGCAACGCCATGAAGATCTCCTTGCCAAAAGTGACCCAAACCCACCTGAAACACCCCCAAACCCCGAAAAAGAATGGGCCTGGAATACCCCAAAATTCCAGAGAAACGCCTCAAACCGCCCCTCAATACCCCAAAACTGCCCCAAAACACCCCAAATCCCTTCAGGCTGCCCCCAAAATCAACTAGAAACACCCCAAAATCCCATGAAACATCCTAAAATCCCTCCAAACCACCCCCAAATGCCCTCAAAGCTGCCCCCAAATATTCCAAAATTGCTCAAAACCAGCCCCAAACACCAAAAATCCCAGAAAACTGCCCCAGAAATGGTCCTGACCCTGCCCCAAACCTCCCAGCTGCCCCCACTCCCCCAGGTAAGTTTGAGCTCGCACCAAATCCTCCTTTTTGTATCCCAAATCTTTTTAAATTTCAATCCTCCTTTTCCAACCCCAAAATCCTTCTTTGTGCACCCAAATGTTGTTTTCAAATATTTCAAAACCCAACGTCTGGGGATTGGGGGCTTTTGAACCCAAATTTGGGGTTGGGGGTGTTTGACCCCAGGATTTGGGGAATTAGAGGGGAAATGTCAGGTCAGGCTGCCCGGAAGTTCAGCCTCTTGAAAGTACGGCAGCCAATGGAGAGAAAGAGATAGAGGCACGGCCGGGAAATAGAGAAGGCGAGGCACTGCAATGAGATCCTGGGAATGGCCCAGTGGCCTTCCTTATTTTCTAGTCAGCTGGTGCTGGGACTCTCTGTCTCCTTTTCTCAACATAAACTCCTGTGGATTAATTTTCCTTACAAACTGGGGGGGGCTCCCGTCCGGATATTTCCACCGTCCGGGGCAGCAGGCAGCCGGTGGAGCTGAAGGCCACCCCACCTGCTTTCCCTCGTGATCAGCTTCCCTGGGTACGTGGCTGCCAAGGCCTGGGCTGCATCCATTGTCTCAGACCGTCCAGGAGACAGACGAGCGGCGGCATCCAGGGGGTCCTGTGGAAGAGTCCTCCAGAGAGGGAAGGACCACTGAAAATCTCAGCAGTGAAAATGGGATCCTCGGAGAGCAAACCTGGGAGGGCACCCGTGGAGGGGCAGGCACAGGTACACTCTGGGGAGCACACATGGCAGTGCACAGTGAAACGGCGGACTCATGGGAGGGCAGCCCAGATGGCCATGGGCAGCACAATATGGAGGAGCGCACCGTGAAACGGAGGACACATGGAGGGCAGCACAGGTGCACCTGGAGGCACATATGAGTGCATAGGTAACGTGAGGCACGCATGGAGGGGGTGCACAGGTGAAACGGGGAAACCCATGGAGGGCTGGAAGGGTGAAGCCGGGAAAGGCCATGCGTAAAAAGGATCCCGTGATCACTCGGAGAGTCCCTTTGGGGAGAACAGCTGAGGTCTTGGAAACATGAGTCGTAAGCTCTGCTCCAGCAGTAAGTTAGGGAAATAATGGTGAAATATTGTTATTTTGGTGTGGCCTCGAGCATAAGCTGGGAAATGGGCTATGCGTGCCATGTTGCAATGTGGGATCAGATAAAATTCATTTGGGAAGCCAAGTATTCTGTGGAGGTATTTAGAGGAGAATTGGAAAGCGACAGGGATTGAAAGGGAATGTGGATTAATATGGGTTAGACAAGCAACAGGAGGAAATCTATGTGTTGGAAAAATGGAGAAGAGGAAAAAGAGGAGGACGAGGAATAGCAGCAGGATTGGGATGTTTTTCAGCACCTTCGCCTTTGAACCCTCCCAGGGCCGCTGCTAGCTGACCCATGGCCCGCTGCAGGTCAGCCCCAACTCCCAGAGAAAGCGATCGTGGGAACTCTTATCATTCCTACAGCACGAGAATAACGATGTTGCGGGAGAGGGGAGCAGCATGTGGTATCACCCCTCAGAATCCAGAAGAGGAACTCAATCTAGGACATCAGAAACCCCCCAAGAGACATAGTATACCAGATGCCACTCTCGTCAAGCTCCTTTGGGAGGCCCAGGAGGAGGATTTCGGCTCGTGATTGTACCCACTTACTACCCAGGATATATAAGAGAGAGGTTGAAAAGAATTACCCCCATATTTGGATGATCCTAGTGGGGGGGTTAGTTATACATTGGGAAATGAGGATTATACATGGAAGGATTGGGATTTTCTTTTGGGAATTTTGTTTGGGTCATCGAGAAACGATTTTGCAGAAAGCTCAGGCAGCTGTGGGAGGATAGAAATTTATCCAGTGCGCAAAGCGGGGGCTGGACTCACTGCACCTGGTGGATGATGCTGGTAGCCCCAGTGGGACTCCAAATAACCAGGCTTAGTCTGGCTCTCGCCTCCTGATTTCTCACTTGCTTATCTGATTAGGGCACCAAGTCAGCAGCTCCCAAAGCTAACACAGCTGCAGGCTAAGTGGGCTGCTAGGAATAGGAGAAGCAGGGAAACTCTTCCCTGGCTGAAGAGGATAGGGATGCTTTGAGAAATGAATGTGGGATGGATATCTCTGAGGGGCCATCTTTGGCACACCGCTGAAAGTGGCAATTGTTACTAAGGCTTGGCCTGGATGGGGAAAGAAGCACAAAGAGAAGAGTGGCAAAATACTTGGAAGAGCTAGAAAAAGCACACAGCAGATTTATGTAAGAAGGATGAGGAAAAGGCAAAAGGCTAAGGCAAAGATGATGGGCAGGAGTTTTGCAGTCTGAGAGGAATAAACTGGGTAGGTCTAAGGTCCCTGACAGAGGTAGATGGGGTCGGCCAGAAGTGGGTAGAGACTGGCAGGAGAGGAGGCCTGTAATCTAAACCACAGGCTGGGAGTGAACCAGTGTGCTATCTGCAGGCAGAAGGGCATTGGAAAATGAGGTCCAGAAACAGCTGGACCCTCAGGAGGGAGGAAGCCCAGGAGAGCTGAAATGACAGGGGTGTCAAGGGCTCCTATTATCATCGGGTATTCACTACACTAGGAGCCCTTCGATAACCTTTAAGGTGGGAATCCGATTTAGAGTGTGTTTTGGTAGACAGGGACCTCTGAACACTTAACGCGAGCAATTTGGGGTTAAAATTGTCAAAAGATCTAAATCTGTGTTGAGGCAGTGGAAAGGATGATGAAAGTATTTTATTCAATCATCACGGTTAATTGATGTGGGGGGACAGGTTTGAAACTGCCTGAAATCGAAGCTTGTTCCTAACAGGATGTAATTTACCAGAGACTGATACAGAAATGGGTAAGGCAAATTAGTATTGTAAGAAGTATATGGAGTCCAAACTGTAGTATCTTGTGTAAAATATCTGAGAAGCTAGCTTATACTGAAATGGGAACTGAAGTGTGGGCAGCCCAGAAATATGGAAAACTAGATATAGAACCTCCAAATTACTTTAGAAAGCAACTGGGACAAGTGGTGTCTAAAAAGCAATATCCCTCTCAAGGGAGGAAAGAAGGGGTTACAGCCCAGTTGGAGTCCTGCTAAAGCAGGTCTGACTGGATGTCTCCCTTAGAAGTGCATCTCTTTATCCTGCCGTTGTTGTTCGACATGTCATAAGAGAATGGGTGGATTTATAAATAATAAATGAGAAGGTCAACCAAGGCATCCATACAGTCTCCAGATGATCCATATACAACTTGAATCAGATCCTCCTTCAAGAATGGGTATTACTTCCACTGGATTTAGAAGGGCACTTTCTGGGGTGTCCGATTACAGAAGATAGTAAACAGTATTTCTGCCTTTTGAATGGGAACACAGGAGGAGAGGGGAAGATATATATCAGTCAGCTGACATGGACAGCCTTTTCCCTAGGATACATAGAGTCACCCGTTTTACATTGGATAAATCCAGAAAATATTATTAAGAGTTTACTCCACCTCCTGGAGTTAAATCCGTTGCATGTAGATGATTTGCTGAAAGTTATCGGGGCAGGAAAAGGTGGCTAAGGCTACTGTAAAATGCTTAATTTCCTGCAAAAAGGACTTAGGAGTATCGAAAAGAAAGTTTAAAGTTAGAAGTGAAGGTCATATTTAGAATATTCGACTGGAAGGGCAAGTGCATTGATCCAGAAAGAATAAAAGGGATTTTGGTAAAATACCATTACCCTGTGACTAAAAAGAGTTACGGCAATTTTAGGGTTAAACTGTAGAGCCTGGATCGAGGATTGTTGCATTCTGAGTATAAATTTAACCCAAAAACAATCCTATATTGTCGTGGTATGGACACCGAAGGAGAGTAAGAGCTTAGAAAATAAAGCGAGACATTATTAATCAGCCCAGAATTTTCCCAGATGCAGAAAAAGAATTTCAGCTACCGTATGTTAAACTGGGACATGCTAAAGGAATTTTGTATAAGAGCATGAGAGACACGGAGACCTGTCGCTTATTTTCTCTAAATTATTAGATCCAGTACAGAGGTCATCCCATTGTCTGCAGAGAACTGCAGCCAGAGCTCCATGCAGTGGCTGGAGGCACGAAGGTTTCAAGGAGGGTATCCCATCGTGAAGGTTTCAAGCATCAGATTAAAGCTTTGTTAGCTGAGCCCTGTAAGGATGACCTAATGACTATTTGTTGCAGACATGAATTCAGTTTGTTTGCTGGTGGAGGATCTTAGGAATTTAAAAAATGGGGAAAGTTTTAATCCAGCCTCCTGTTTGTCATCTGAAAGGAGAGACAGGAGGAAAGCCATTGCATCCAGGTTCTAGATCTCCCAGACTAGAGCCAGGGAAAATGGAGAGAGGCCCCTGCAGCCTCAGAGGAGAGAATGTACATTGATGGGTCAGCCAAGGGTGATAAACGGGAAGCGCTTTACAGGATCCTCTATCGAATGGGTAAACAATTATAAAGGGAGGCTGCCCTGTCCATCAGCTCCAGACAGCTGAGCTGTATGCTTTTATCACAGGAGCCTGTGAGTTATACCGTGGATAAGACAGGAATATTTTTACTGACTCTAAATATGCCCATGGGGCAAGTGATACATGCATTTGGGAAACTGTGGGAAGAACGTGGGGTTTCATTAAATGGAGGGAAAGACAGCCCACATGAAAACTCAGTCTCCCCTATTGGAGGTGGTGAATTTATCAAAAAGGCATTAACTATTACTAAGGCAGCACTCAGGCAGGCTACCCAGAGGAGGCAACAGAAACCATTGGCTGATGAAGAAGCTCGGAAAGCTGCATTGTTGCCAGAAATCTCTAAGAGATCCCTCCCCTTCTTTACTCCCAGTAACTGCAATCAAGCTGCTGAAGTAGAAACTCTTCACTGAGACCAGAATTTAAAAAAAGTGGGGCAGAAAGAAAGAGGAAATAATTGGCTTCAAGAATGGGAGGCAGTGGATCCCAAAAGCCTTGGGCCTTAAGCAATTGCTAAAACAAACTTCCAAGCAAGTCATATGGGCTCAAGGCTTGGCAGAAGCCTTCCTAAAAGCAAAACATGCTGTTGTGGGTCTTTTAGCTTGGCAAAACGAGCTTAATTGAGGGTTGTTAGTCTTAGGCTAAAAAACCAGTAACAAAGTTAAGCAAAGAATTAGAGGGATACCAGCTGTATGTCCTTCCAGAGATGCTGATTCTCATGAAATGCCCTGAGGCATGGCTAAATATCTCTGGTAATAGTATACCAATTAACAGGGTGGGCCAGAAGACTCTCACTGTTTCCACCCAACTACAGGACTACTGGGGTTGTTAGCAAGCATTTTTGGAAACAAATAATCTCCAAGATAGAATTGTATTAAATAGATTCAGATAGGTCTCATTTACAGTGTACCTCAAGGAGTTATGGCTGCTTTAGGGACACAATGGAACCTGCATACCCCCTGGCACCCCAGAGAGTTCAGGCTCTGGCTGGAAAGAAGGCATGAGAATAAAGAAACACCTCTGAAGCTTTCGGTGATAGAAACCAAGATGCTGGAACGGCTCCTGCCCTGGTTTCAACTGTGAGCCATGGCCAGACCCAGGGAAGTTATTCAATTATCTCCCTCAATTAATGTTTGAATCTACCTTGCAACTCTCAGCCTAGTGGGGATAAGAGGCCCCATTTGAAACACATTGATGTCTCAGGACGTCTCTTGTGAAATTTTGACAGGAGGCTCAGTTAGGCACAGAGACCCTGCCTTTACCCCGGCACAACATCCAGCCAGGAGATTGGGTCCCAGTTAAGAGTGAAAGTAGCAACACAGGAAAGGGCAGATCCTTTTTCCAGTGTTGTTGGACTACAGAAACAAGACAGCTGAACACAGGTGGACCCATCACACTCGGTCCATAGGTCCTCTAAGGCCCACAGAGATATGGACATCTCAGAGGAGAAGGATGGGAAGCCACGACTGGCACTCTGCAGCGGATTCGTCAGGAGCAGTAGCAAGTGTGTCGACATCTGAGGGCAGCCCGCGTGTGCCCACCCATGGACTGCCTGCAAGGAAAGGCTGGCGGGCATCCACTCCTCTCAGATCTCCAGCCCGCTGAGGCGGCATCCTTTGCTGTCACTGTTTTCTTTCTGTTAGCGCTGTTTCTGTGCCTTCACTCACTCACATGTGCAAAAAGACAACGTGAAAGTAAAAAGTAGGTTAGGGAATTACACAACACCATTAGAATGTTTCTCTTAGTGATCTTACCTTTATATACCGCCAGTTAGGTGGGGCCAGTGAGTGCAGGCACAAGTTTTATAACCTTAGGAAGAAGCAGCAAAACCTTAACCTTAGCAATTGCTGGGTCTGTGGCGGGCCGGGATCTGAAAACTGGCCACGTGGCCAGCCTGAAGGTCCAACCTAAATGGTGGAGTTAGCACCCTGGAGTGAGGTCCATAATGGAACAGGATTCTGGGATGTAAAGCAGGGTTACGGAAGTCCATGGTAACTTCCATTCTCCTGAAAGAGAAGTGCACCTATTTTCTAAAATAGAACAGGAAGCCATATGCAAAAGTGGCGAAAAAGCTGTTTGTGACTGGACTTTGTCTTTTAGGATTGTTGGACCCCCAAATGCCTCTTCCTTTATGATTTAAGAAATCCACATATCAGGGCAGATGCAGAATCAAACTCATGTTAAGCCTCTCAATGGTAGCTGGGTAAAAGTGTCTCCCTACCGTAATTACCGCTAGAAAAATTTTTGAAGCCATAAAGCAGTGGGGAGTGATGAGTGTTTTTTACTCCTTATTTTAAGCCACTCGAGGTAATTCCACAAGCAGTGACACATGTTGTACTAATCAGTAAGGAAAGTGGCAACACCGGAAATGGAACTAGAACTCTTTTAGCAGAGGCCCATGGTCTGAAATCTAATAAAAACAGATCTGGGGTGTAACTGCAGCCGAAACCTCACGTGGAGCATGGAAGTGCAAATGCTCGTGATTCTTGGTGGTGGGACAACTATTGTTGTGGGACTCTAGGCCCTGGAAGCAAGCTGTATTTTTGACCCCCAAGTGGATGATGAATTGGGAAGGTCCCTTTGCCAATGGGACCTGAGCTTTAAAGGCATTACT
>JAPFBE010000655.1:0-34990 GCA_034336665.1 Luscinia megarhynchos | reverse complement strand
GGTGGATGCGCAGACGGCCCGCAGTTCTTCTGGCTGACGAATCCACCAGCTTACCCGACGGGTGGGGTGAAGAACTATTTGCGTAGTGCCTCTGCGTGCCGCCACGGCCGGCCCACACCGTGGGAGAGGCGAGCAGAACTGTTTCGCGCAGTGCCTCTGGGTGTGCCCGCCACGGCGGCCAGTCACCCGTGGGTGGAGCGCAGAAGAGGCCTGGCCGATCGCCCCTGGCTGTGCCGCTTTGCACGCGTAGGCCCAACCGGTGTGGGCGTGCCAGAAGGACCTGCGTTTGCCTCTGGGCGTACAGCCGGCCCGGCCCACGTGGGTGGGCGTGCAGACGTGTTGGCGCTTTGCCTCGTAGGTGTGCGCCACGCCCGACTCCACCGATCCGCGGTGGGCGTGCAGAAGGGTTTGGCGCTTTGCCTCTGAGCGTGCAGCCACGGTCGGCCCAGCCGCTGGTGGGTGTTCAGAAGGCCCCGCGGTTTCACCTCTGGGTGTGCAGCAGCGGGCGGCCTACCCGTGGGTGGGCGTGCAGAACTTGTTTGCATGTGGCTCTTGAGCGCAGCCACACGGCCATGGCTTCACCCGTGGTTGGAGCGTGCAGAAGGGCCTGCAGTTGCCCTGCGTGCGCAGCCACGCGCGGCCCACCACCCGCGGGAGAAGCGGCGCGAAGGGCCCCGCGGTTGCTCCTGCGTACTGCAGACGGCCGCCCACCTGTGGGTGGAGCGTGCAGAACTGTTTTCGCAGTGCCTCTGGCTGTGCCGCCATTTCTGGCCGGCACCGGGTCAGCTGGGCGTGCAGAAGGCCCTGCAGTTGCCCCTGGGTGTGCGCCCGCGGCCGACAACCGCAGGTGGAGGTGCAGAAGGGCCTGGGATTACCTCTGGGAGTGCCATCGCGATTCCAGCCCACCCGTGGGTGTGCGCGCAGAACTGTTTCGCGTGGTGGCTCTGGAGTGTACCCGCCACTGACGGCCCACCCGTTGGTGGGTGATGCAGAAGGCCCTCGCGCTTTGCCCTCTGCGTGCAGCCCGCGGCCGCCCAATTCGTGGTTAGGCGTCTTGGCGAGAAGGGCCTGCGCGGTTACATCTGGTTGTGCGCCACGACGGGCCAGCCACGGTCGTGGAGGCGCAGAAGCCTGCAGTCTCTTCACGAGGTTTGGACGCTACTGACCAGCTTCTACCCGTGGGTGGGCTGCGCAGAACTGTTAGCCTGTGCCTCTGGGTGTATCGCTACGTCGGCAAGGTACTGGCAGAACTGTTTTGCGTGCCCTCTGCGTGCCGCGACGCCACCCACCCGCGGGTGGGCGTGGCAGAAGGGCCTGAGTTTGCCCCGGGGTGTGTCACACGGCAGGGCCACCCGTGTGTGTAGGCGCAGAAGGGCCTGCGCTTTTGCCTCTGGGTGCAGCCGACGTACGGCTCACCCCGTGGGTGGGCCGCAGAAGGGTTTGCGCTTTATTCTGGAGTGTGCCGCCACGGCCGCCCACCAGTGAGTGGGTGTGCAGAAGGCCTCGCGGTTGCCTCTGGGTGTGCAGCCACGGCCGGACTACCCGTGGGTGGGCATGCCAAAGGGCCTCGCGATTACCTCTGGGTGTGTCGCTACGCCAGCTCACCCGTGGGTCGTGCAGAACTGTTTGCGCGTGCTCTGGGTGTGCCGCCACAGCCGCCAACCCGTAGGGCGTGCAGTAGGGCCTGTATTTTCCCTGGGTGTGCCGTTACGGCGACGGCCCACCCGTGGGTGATGTTCAGAAGGGCCTGCCGCTGTTCCTGGGTGAGCCACATCGACGGCCGGCCCACCTGTGGGTAGGCGTGCAGAAGGCCCGCGGTTGCCTCTGGGTTGACGACGACCAGCCCAACCCGCAGGTGCAGTGCAGAACTGTCTATGGTGGCTCTGGGTGTCACGACGTGACGGAGCGGCCCAATCTGCGGGTGCGTGCAGAAGGTCCCTGCGCGGGTTTGCCTCTGGTGTGCCGCCACGGCCGGCCAACCGCGGGTGGAGTGCAGAAGGGCCTGCGATTACTCTGGGTGTGCCACGTGAATTGCCCACCCGTGCGGCGGGCTGCAGAACTGTTTGCGTGAGGTTCTGGGTGTGCGACACGTCGGCCCACCCGTTGGTGGGTGTTGCAGAAGGCCCTGGCGTTTTGCCTCTGGGTGTGCAGCCACGGCCGGCCTACCCGGTGGTTACGCAGAAGGGCCTGAGGTTACATCTGGTTGTGCCGCTGACGCCAGCCCACCGGTGGGTGGGAAGCGCAGAAGGGCCTGCAGTTTCTTCTGGGTTGACGCTAACGACCAGCTTACCCGTGGGTGGGCGCAGAACTGTTAGCCTGTGCTTCTGGGTGTGCCGCCGGGTCGGCTCCACCCGCGGGTGGGCGCGGCAGAAGGGCCTGAGTTTGCCCCGGGTGTGCCGCCCACGGTAGGGCCACCCGTGTGTGGGCGGCAGAAGGCCTCATGCTTTGCCTCGTAGCGCTGACGGGCCGGTTCCACCCGCGGGTGGGCGGCAGAAGGCTCGCTTTGCCTCTGAGTGTCGCCACGGCGGCCCACCAGTGAGTGGGTGTGCGAGGTGCGCTCGCATTTGCCTCTGCGTGCAGCCACGGCCGGACTACCCGCGGGTGGGCATGCCAAAGGGCCCGCGATACCTCTGGGTGTGCCGCGACGGCCGGCCCACCCACGGGTGGGCGGCAGAACTGTTTATGCGGTGACTCTGGGTAAAGCGACGCCGCCCAGCCCTGCAAGTGGGCTAGCGCAGAACTGTTTCTATGCAGCTCTGGGTGTGCAGCTGACGGCCGCCCCACCCGCGGGGTGGGCGGCAGAACTGTTTCGCGCGTGCTCTTGGGTGCCGCCACAGCCGGCCCACCCGCGGGTGGGGCGCAGTAGGCCTGCATTTTCCCCTGCGTGCCGCCGGGCCGGCCCACCCGCTGGGTGGGTGTGCAGAAGGCCCTGCGGTTGCTCTGGGTGTCTACACGGCCGCCCTACTGTGGGTGGGCGTGCAGAAGTTGGTTCGCTTTCCCTCTGGGTGTGCCGCATGGCCGCCCCACCCGTGGGTGGGCTGCAGAAGAGCCAACGGGCGCTTCTTCAGGGTTGACGAAGACCCTACCCACCCGTGAGGGTGGGCGCGCAGAACTGTTTTGCGGTGCCTTGCACAGCCGACGGCCCGCCCAACCCGTGGGTGGGCGTGCATAAGGGCCTGCGGTTGCCTCTGGGTGTGCCGCCACGTCGGCCCACCCGTGGTGTGGGCGCAGAAGGTCCCGCGGTTTGCCCTGGGTGTGCAGCCATGGCCGGCCTACCCGTGGGTGGGGCGTGCAGAAGTGCCCTGCGGTTGCCTCTGGGTTTCACGCGAGCGCCGGCTCACCCGTAGAGGCGCGGAGAACCATTTGCCTGTGCCCCGCGCTGTGCGCTGGCGGCCCACCCGCGAGGGAAGCGTGCAGAAGGGCCTGAGGTTGCCCTTCGGGTGAGCCACCGACGGCCGCCCACCCGTGGGTGGGCGTGCAGAAGGCCTGCGTGGTTGCCTCTGGGTTGATGCACCCACCAGCCCACCCGTGAGGTGGGCGATGCAGAACTGTTTCAGCGTGTGCCTCTGGGTGTAGCGCCGCGGCCGGCCCATCTCGCTGGGTGGCGCTGCAGTAGAGCTGTTTGCGGCAGTGGCTCTGGGTGTGCCGCCACGGCCGCCCCACCACGCGTGGGCGTGCAGAAGGGCCTCGCGGTTTGCTCTGGATTTGTGCCGCCATCGGGCGTGGGCTCACCCGCGGTGGGCGTGCAGAAAGCGGCCCGCGACTACCTCTGGGTGTGCCGTCACGACCACGCCACCCGCGTGGTGTGCGTGCAGAACTGTTTGCGCGGTGGCTCTGCGTGCCGCCGCGCCGGCCCACAAGTGGAGTTGGCGTGCAGAAGGGCTCGCGGCCGCCTCTGCGTGCAGCCACGGCCCGCCTCTACCCGCGGGTGGAGTGCAGAAGGCCTCGCGGTTTACATCTGGGTGTGCCGCCATCGGCCAGCACACCCTGCGGCGTGGCGTGCAGAGCGGCCTGCAGTTTCTTCTGGGTTGACGCGAACGACCAGCTTACCCGTGGGTGGGGCGTGAAGAACTATTTGGCGTGTGCTCGGGTGCCGCCACGACGCCCACCCCTGCGGGGCCGAAAGCAGAACTGTCTGCTGCGGTGTGGCTCTGTGTGCCGCCACTGCCGGGCCTACCCGCAGAGTGGGCGTGCAAGAAGCGAGCCTGACGCTACTGGCTGTGCCGCCACGCGGTGCTCCACCGACGCGTGGGCGTGCAGAAGGGCTCATGCGTTTGCCTCTGGGTGTGCCGCCGACGGCCGGCTCCACCCGCGGGTGAAGATGCAGAGAGTGTTTCGCGTTGCCTCTGAGTGTGCCGCCACGCCGCACTCCACCCGACGGGTGGGCGTGCAGAGAAGGTTTGCGCTTTGCCTCTGAGTGTGCAGCCACGGGCCCGGCCCAGCCCGTTGGTGGGTGTTCAGAAGGCCCTCGCGATGTTGCCTCTGCGTGCAGCAGCGGGCCGGCCCACCCGTGCAGGTGGAGCGTGCAGAACCGTTTGCATGTGGCTCCTGGTGCAGCCGCGCTGAAGCCTCAACTGGTTACGCAGAAGGGCCTCCAGTTGCCCCTGCGTGCAGCCATCACGGCCCGGCCCACCCGCGGAGGCGTGCAGAAGGGCCCTGGCGGTTCCCCTGTAGGTTCGCACGACGGTCGGCCCACCTGTGGGTGGCCGCGTGCAGAACTGTTTACCGCAGTGCCTCTGGCTGTGCACGCCACTGACGGCCGCCCCACCCGCTGGTGGGCGTGCGAAGGGCACTGCAGTTGCCGCCTCTGGGTGCGCCGCCACGGCCCGGCCAACCCGTGGGTAAGAGGAGTGCAGAAGGGCCCGCGACTACCTCCTGGGTGTACCGTCAGCGATCCAGCCCACCCGCGGGTGTCGCTGCAGAACTGTTCTGCGTGTGGCTCCTGTGTTCCGCTGACGGCCGGCCCACCCCGTTGGTGGGTGTGCAGAAGGCCCTGCGTTTCGCCTCTGGGTGTGCAGCCGCGGCGGCCTACCCGTGGTGGGCTGTGCAGAAGCGCCTCGCGGTTACATCTGGCGTGCCGCGACGCGGCCAGCCCACCGGGTGGGTGGGCGTGCAGAAAGCGACCTGCAGTTTCTTCCTGGGTTGGCGCTTCACGCACCAGCCTACGCGGTGCGTGCAGAACTGTTAGCCTGCGCCTCTGGGTTGTGCTGCCACGGCGGCCCACCCGTGGGTGGGCGTGCAGAACTGTTGGGTGTGCCTCTGGGTGCGCCACGGCCCGGCCCTTTCGTGCGAAGCAGAAGGGCCTGAAGTTTGCCGCAGGGTGTGCCGCCATCGGTAGAATTGGCCACGCGTGTGTGTAGGCGTGCAGAAGGGCCCGCCTTTGCCTCTGGGTGTGCTTCGCCGACGGCCGGCCCACCCACGGGTGGGCGATGCAGAAGGTTTTGCGTTTGCCTCTGAGGGTGCCGCCACGCCCGGCCCACCGAGTGAGTGGGTGTGCAGGCGGCCCGCGGTTGCCTCTGGGTGCGCAGCCACCGGCCGGACTCACCCGTGGTGTGAGCACGCCAAAGCGGGCTCTGCGATTACACTCTGGGTGTGTCGCTGATACGGCCAGCCCACCGTGTGAAGCGCAGAAGGGCCTGCAGTTTCTTCTGGCCTGACGCAACGACCAGCTTTCCCGTGGTTGGAGCGCAGAACTGTTTGCGTGTGCCTCTGGGTGTGCAGTTGACGGCCGGCCCACCCGTGGGTGGGGCGCGCAGAACTGTTTGGCGTGTGGCTCTGGGTGTGCCGCTGGCCGGCCCACCCGCGGTGGGGCGTGCAGTAGGGCTCAGCATTTTCCCCTGGGTGTGCCGCCACGGTCGGCCCACCCGTGGGTGGGTGTGCGCAGAAGGCCCCGCGGTTGCCCCTGGTGTGCAGCCACGGCCGGCCCACCCGTGCGGTGGGAGTGCAGAAGGGCCTCGCGACACTCTCTGGGTGTGCCGCCACGCCAGCCCATACCGTGGGTGAACGTGCAGAAGGGCTCTGCAGTTTCTTCTGGGTTGACGCAATGACCAGCTTACCCGTGGGTGGGCGGAAGAAGTGCTTCATGTGTGCCTCTGGGTGAGGCGCCATGGCGGCCCCACCCGCGGTTGGGCGTGCAGAAGGGTTTGCGCTTTGCCTCTGAGTGTGCCGCCACGGGACGGCCTACCGCGTGAGCGTGCAGAAGGGCCTGCGTTCCTCTAGGGTTGATGCAGCGACCAACCCACCCGTGAGGTGGGCGTGCAGAACTGTTTGCGTGTGCTCTCTGGGTGTGCCGCCACGGCCGGCCCACCCGCGGGTGGGCGAGGTAGAAGGTCCCTGGCGGTTGCCTAAGGGTGTGCCGGGCGACGGCCGGCTCCACGCGGGTGGGCATGCAGAACTGTTTATCGCGGTGCCTCTGCGTGCCGCCAGCGGGTCACGGCCTACCCGTGGGTGGGCGTGCAGAAGTGCCTGCGGTTGTTCCTGGTTGTGCAGCCGACGGCGGGACCCACCCGTGCGGGTGGGCGGCAGAAGGGCCCTGGCGGTTGCCTCTGGCATGCCGCCACGCGGGCCGCCCAATTCGCTGGTGGTTGTTCAGAAGGGCCTGGCGCTTGCCTCTGCGTGCAGCCACGTCGCCTACCGGGTGGGTGGGAGTGCAGAAAGGCCTGGCGGTTACCTCTGCGTGCCGCCACGGCCAGCTTACCCGCAGGGCGGCAGAACTGTTTGCATGAGCCTCTGCGTGTCGCGCATCGGCCGCCCACCCTCGGTGGGCGCAGAACTGTTTGCATGTGCCTCTGGGTGTGCCATACACGGCCGGCCTACCCCTGGGTGGGCATGCAGAACTGTTTGTGTGGCTCTGGGTGTGCCGGCACGGCCGGCTCCACCTGCGGTGGGCGCGCAGAAGGGCCTGAGGGTTCTCCCGGTCGTACGTCACGGCCGCCCACTGCGGTGGGCTGCAGAAGGGCCCGCGCTGTTCTGGAGTGTGCCGCCACGGCCGACCCACCCGTGGGTGGGCGTGCAGAAGGGTTTGCGCTTTGCCTCTGAGTGCCGCCACAGCCGGCCTACCCGTGGGTGGGGCGGCAGAAGGGCCCTGGCGTTTCCTCTGGCTGATCGCGAACGCACCAACCCACCTGTAGGTGGGCTGAAGAAGGGTTTGAGTTTGCCTCTGGGTGTACGTCAAGACGGCCGCCCACCCATGGGTGGGCGCAGAAGGGCCTGCAATTGCCTCTGGGTAAAAGCCACGATCCCGTCACCCACCCGCGGGTGGGGCGAAGAAGGGCCTCGCGGTTGCTCTGGGTGTGCCGCCACAACTGGCCCACCAGTGGGTGGGCGGCAGAAGGGCCTGCAGTTTCTTCTGGTTGACGAACGACCGGGCTTCCCGCGGGCTGGCCGTGGCAGAACTGTTTTATGCGGTATCTTGCGCGCCGCCACCGCCGCCCTACCCGCGGGTGGGCTGCAGAACTGTTTGCGCAGTGCCTCTGTGTGTGCAGCCATGGCCGGCTCACCTGTGGGGCTGCAGAAGGGCCCTGCTGGTTGCCCCTGGGTGTCGCCACGCTCAACGGGGCTGCGCGACCTGCGTTTGCCCCTGCGTGAGAGGGCCCCGCGCAGCTGCGCGGGCGCAAACCGCTGGGTGCGGGGCGTGCAGAAGGGCTCCGCGGTTGCCTCTGGGTTTACGCAACGGGCCGGCTCACCCGTGGGTGGGCGTGGAGAACTATTTGCCTGTGCCCCTGGGTGTGTCATACGGGCCGGCCCACCCGCGGGTGGGCTGCAGAAAGGCCTCGCGGTTGCCTCTGGGTGTGCCGCTACGGCCGGCCCCACCCGTGGGTGGGGCGGCAGAAGGGTTTGCGTAGTTCTCTGAGTGTGCCGCCACGGCCGCCCATTCGTGGGTGGGCGTGAAGAAGGGTTTGCGTTTTCCTCTGAGTGTGCCGCCACGGCCGGCCCACTAGTGGGTGGGTGTGCAGAAGGTCCCTGGCGGTTGCCTCTGTGTGTGCAGCCACGGCCGGCCTACCCGTGGGTGGGCATGCAGAAGGGCCCTGCGGTTGCCTCTGGGTGTGCCGCTGACGCCAGCCCAATCTGCGGGTGGGCTGCAGAAGGCCCCTGCAGTTTCTTCTGGGTTGACGCAACGCACCAGCTTACCCGTGGGTGGGCGTGGAGAACTGTTTGGCGCTTGCCATTGGGTCTGCCCCCGACGCGTCGCTCCACCCGCAGGGTGGGCGGCAGAACTGTTTGCGCGTGACTCTGGGTGTGTCGCCACGGTCGCCCACCCGCGGGTGGGCGGCAGTAGGGCCTGCATTTTCCCCGAGTGTGCCGCGAACGGCCGCACCCACCAGTGGGTGGGTGCAGAAGCCCTGACATTGCCTCTGGGTGTGCCGCCACGGCCGGCCTACCCGTGGGTGGGAGTGCAGAAGGGCCCATGATTACTTCTGGGTGTGCCGCCATCGCCAGCTCCAATCTGCGGGTGAACCTGCAGAAGGGCCTGCAGCCTTTCTGTGTTGACGCGAACGCACCAGCTGACCCGCGGTGGGCGCGGCAGAACTGTTTGCGTAGTTCTCTGGGTGTGCCACACGGCCGGGCGCATCCCGCGGGAAGGGCGGCAGAAGGGTTTATGCGCTTGCCTCTGAGTGTGCCGCCACGGCCGGCCCACCCGTGGTGGGCGTGCAGAAGGGTTTGGCGCTTGCCTCTGAGTGTGCCGCCACGGGCCGGCCTACCCGGGTGGTGGGCGTGCAGAAGGGCCTGCCGCTTCCTCTGGGTTGACGAACGACCAACCCACCCGTAGAGGGTGGGCTGTGCAGAACTGTTTGCGCGGTGTTTCTGCGTGCCGCCATCGGCGGCGCACCCGTAGGTGGGCTGCAGAAGGGTTTACGCGCTTGCCTATGAGTGTGCCGCTACGGGCCGCTCCACCCGTGGGTGGGCGGAAGAAGGGCCTGCGCTTTGTCCTCTGGTGTGCCTCCACGGCCGGCCTACCCGTGGGTGGGCGGAAGAAGGGCCTGTCGCTTTGCCTCTGGGTGTCGCTGACGGGCCGGCCCACCCCGCGGTGGGCGGCAGAAGGGCCCTGTAGTTGCCTCTGGGTGTGCCGCCATGGCCGGCCCCACCCGTCGGGTGGGCTGCAGAAAAGCCTGCAGTTTCTTCTGGGTTGACGTAACTAATCGGCTTTCCCATGGCAGGGCGGCAGAACTGTTTAGCGGTGCCTTTGTGTGCCGCCACGGCCGGCCTACTCGTGGGTGGGCGGCAGAACTGTTTGCCTGTGCCTCTGCGTGCCGCACACGGCCGCCCACCCGCTGGTAGGGTGTGCAGAATACCCCCGCGTTCCCTCTGGGTGTGCAGCCACGGGCCGGCCTACCCGCGGGTGGGGAGTGCAGAAAGGCCCTGCGACACGCCTGGGTGTGCTACGCGGCCAGCCCACCCGTGGGTCGTGGAGAAGGGCCTGCAGTTTCTTCTGGGTTGACGTAACGACCAGCTTACCCGTGGGTGGGCTGCAGAACTGTTTGCGTAGTGTGCCTCTGGGTGCAGCTATGGCCGGCCTAATCGTGGGTGCGCGTGCAGAACTGTTTGCATGTGGCTATGGGTGTGCCCGCCACAGCCAGCTCACCTGTGGGTGGGCGTGCAGAAGGGCTCGCGTTACCCATGGGTGAGCAGCTACGGCCGCCCACCCGCTGGTGAGCGCGGAGAAGGGCCTGCGCTGGTTCCCCTGGGAGTGTCGCTACGGCCGGCCCAACCCATGGGTGCTGCAGAAGGGTCTGCGGTTGCCTCTGGGTTTCACGCGAACGGCCGGCTCACCCGTGGGTGGGCGTGAGAACTATTTGCCCAGTGCCCCTGGGTGTGCCGACGAGCCGGGCCCACACGCGGGTGGGGGTGCAGAAGGGCTCTGGCGTTGCCCCTGGGTGAGCCGCTGACGGCCGCCCACCTGTGGGTGGGCGTGCAGAAGGGCCTGCGCTTTGCTTCTGGGTTGACGCGACCACCAGCCCACCCGTAGGTGGGCATGCAGAACTGTTAGAGTGTGCCCTCTGCGTGCCGCCAGGGTCGGCTCCACCCGCAGGGTGGGCTGCAGAACTGTTTCGCGGTGGCTCTGGGTGTGCCGCCACGGCCGGCCCACCCTGCGGGTGGGCGCAGAAGGCCCCTGGCGGTTGCCTCTGGATGTGCTCGCCACGGCCGCCCCTACCCGCGGGTGGGCGGCAGAAGGGCCCTGGCGGTTTCTCTGGGTTGACGCAACCCACCAACTCACCCCGTAGGGTGGGCGGCAGAAGGGTTTGGCGCTTGTTCTCTGAGTGCCGCCACGGCCGCCCACGGGTGGGTGGGCGCAGAAGGCCTCGCGGTTGCCTCTGGAGTGTGTCGCAAGACGTCGGCCCACCCGTGAGTGGGCGTGGAAGAAGGCCCTGCGGTTGCCTCTAGGTGTGCCGCCACGGCCGGCCCACCAGTGGGTGGGCGGCAGAAGGCCCCTGCGCTTAGCTTCTGGGTGTCGCACACGGCCGCCCACGGGTGGGTGGGCGTGCAGAAGGGCTCTGCGGTTGCCTCTGGGTGTGCCACGACGGCCGGCCCACCCGCGGGTGGGCTGCAGAAGGGTTTTGCGCTTTGCTCTGAGTGTGCCAAGAACGGCCGCCCCTCCCGCGGGTGGGGCGGCAGAAGGGTTTGGCGTTGCCTCTGAGTGTGCCGCTACGGCCGGCCCACCCGTGGGTGGGCGCGGCAGAAAAGCCTGCAGTTTCTTCTGGGTTGACGCACCAATCGGCTTTCCCATGGCAGGGCTGCAGAACTGTTTGCCTGTGCCTTTGTGTGCGCCGCCACGCCGCCTACCCGTGGGTGGGCGCATGAACTGTTTATGCAGGCCTTCTGGGTGTGCCGGTGACGGCCGCCCACCCGCTGGTGGGTGTGCAAATACCCCGCGTTCCTTCTGGTGTGCAGCCACGGCCGGCCTACCCGTCGGTGGGGAGTGCAGAAGGGCCTGCGATTACTTCTGGGTGTGCTAATGACGCCAGCCCACCCGTGGGTGGGCGTGGAGAAAGGCCTGCAGTTTCTTCTGGGTTGACGAACGACCAGCTTACCCGTGGGTGGGCTGCAGAACTGTTTGGCGCGGTGCCTCTGCGTGCGTCATGCCACGGTCTAATCGCGGGTGCCGCCGCAGAACTGTTTGCATGTGGTTATGTGTGTCAGCCATCAGCCGCTCACCTGTGGGTGGGCGGCAGAAGGCACCTGCGGTTGCCCCATGGGTGTGCAGCGCGCCGCCCACCCGTGGGTGGGCGTGGAGAAGGGTCTCGCGTTTGCCCCTGGGAGTGCCGCCACCGCCAGCCAACCCATGGGTGCTGCGGCAGAGGAGTCTCCGGTTGCCTCTGGGTTTACGCGAACGGGCCGCTCACCCGTGGTGGGCTGGAGAACTATTTGCCTGTGCCCCTGCGTGCCGCTATCGGCCGGCCCACACGTGGGTGGGGTGCAGAAGGGCCAGCGGTTGCCCCTGGGTGAGCCGCCGACGGCCGGCCCCACCTGTGGGTGGGCGTGCAGAAGGGCCCTGCTTTGCTTCTGGGTTGACGCATCCACCAGCCCACCCGTAGGTGGGCATGCAGAACTGTTAGAGGTGCCTTCTGGGTGCCGCCAAGGTCGGCTTACCCGTGGGTGGGCGGCAGAACTGTTTCATGCGGTGGCTCTGGGTGTGCCGCCACGGCCAGCCTACCCGTGGGTGGGCTGCAGAAGGGCCTCTGCGGTTTCCTCTGGGTTGACGCGACCACCAACCCACCCGTAGGTGGGCGTGCAGAAGGGTTTGCGTTTTGCCTCTGAGTGTGCCGCTAACGGCCGCCCACGGGTGGGTGGGCGTGCAGAAGGGCCTGCGATTGCCTCTGAGTGTGCCGCCCACGTCGCCCACCCGTGGGTGGGCGTGAAGAAGGGCCCTGCGTTGCCTCTAGGTGTGCCACGACGGCCCGCCCACCAGTGGGTGGGCGTGCAGAAGGCCCCGCGCTTTGCCTCTGCGTGCAGCCACGGCCGGGCCTACCCGTGGGTGGAGTGCAGAAGGGCCCGCGGTTACATCTGGTGTGCCGCCACGGCCAGCACACCCGTGGGTGGGCGGCAGACGGGCCTGCAGTTTCTTCTGGGTTGACGCAACGACCAGCTTACCCGTGGGTGGGCGTGCAGAACTGTTTGCGCAGTGCCTCTGGGTGTGCCGCTGACGGCCGCCCACCCTGGGTGGGCTGCAGAACTGTTTGCGCGGTGGCTCTGGGTGTACGCCACGGGCGGCCTACCCCTGGGTGGACGTGCAGAACTGTTTGGCGGTGGCTCTGGGTGTGCCGCCACGGCTGGCCCCACCCGTGGGTGGGCGGCAGAAGGGCTCGAGGTTCCCCTGGCTGTGCCGCCACGGTAGGCCCACCCGCGGTGTGGGCGCAGAAGGGCCCTGGCGCTTGCCTCTGAGTGTGCCGCCACGCACGGCCCACCCGTGGGTGAGCGGCAGAAGGGCCTCGCGGTTTCCTCTGGGTTGACGCACGACCAACCCACCCGTAGGTGGGCGCGGAAGAAGGGTTTGCGTTTGCCTCTGGGTGTGCTCGACGGCCGCCCACCCATGGGTGGGCGTGCAGAAGGGCCTGCAATTGCCTCTGGCTGTGCCTCCACGGGCTGGCCCACCCGCGGGTGGGCGTGAAGAAGGGCCTGCGGTTGCCTCTGGGTGTGCCGCCACGGCCGCCCCACCAGTGGGTGGGCGTGCAGAAGGCCTGCAGTTTCTTCTGGGTTGACGCAACGACCTGCTTTCCCGTGGCTGGGCGTGCAGAACTGTTTGCGCGGTGCCTTTGGGTGCGCCGCCACCGCGGCCTACGCTGCGGTGGGCGGCAGAACTGTTTCATGGTGTGGCTCTGGGTGGTACGCCACGGGCGGGCCTACCCCTGGGTGGGCGTGCAGAACTGTTTGCGTGTGGCTCTGGGTGTGCCGCCACGGCTGGCCCACCCGTGGGTGGGCGTGCAGAAGGGCCTGAGGTTCCCCTGGCTGTGCCGCCACGGTAGGGCCCACCCGTGTGGGCGTGCAGAAGGGCCTGCGTTTGCCTCTGAGTGTGCCGCCACGGCCGGCCTACCCGTGGGTGGGCGTGCAGAAGGGCCTGCGGTTCCCTCTGGGTTGACGCAACGACCAACCCACCCGTAGGTGGGCGTGAAGAAGGGTTTGCGTTTGCCTCTGGGTGTGCCGCCACGGCCGGCCCACCCATGGGTGGGCGTGCAGAAGGGCCTGCGGTTGCCTCTGGGTGTGCCGATGACGGGCCGGCTCCACCCGTGGGTGGGCGTGCAGAAGGGTTTACGCGTTTGCCTCTGAGTGTGCCGCTTACGGCCGGCCCACCCGTGGGTGGGCGTGCAGAAGGGTTGCGTTTGCCTCTGAGTGTGCCGCCACGGCCGGCCTACCCGTGGGTGGGCGTGCAGAAGGGCCTGCGGTTGCCTCTGGGTGTGCCGCCACGGCCGGCCCACCCGTGGGTGGGCGTGCAGAAAAGCCTGCAGTTTCTTCTGGGTTGACGCAACGACCGGCTTTCCCATGGCAGGGCGTGCAGAACTGTTTGCCTGTGCCTTTGTGTGCGCCGCCACGGCCGGCCTACCCGTGGGTGGGCGTGCAGAACTGTTTGCGTGTGCCTCTGGGTGTGCCGCCACGGCCGGCCCACCCGTTGGTGGGTGTGCAGAATACCCTGCGGTTCCCTCTGGGTGTGCAGCCACGGCCGGCCTACCCGTGGGTGGGAGTGCAGAAGGGCCTGCGATTACGTCTGGGTGTGCCACCACGGCCAGCCCACCCGTGGGTGGGCGTGGAGAAAGGCCTGCAGTTTCTTCTGGGTTGACGCAACGACCAGCTTACCCGTGGGTGGGCGTGCAGAACTGTTTGCGTGTGCCTCTGGGTGTGCAGCCATGGCCGGCCTAATCGTGGGTGCGCGTGCAGAACTGTTTGCATGTGGCTATGGGTGTGCCGCCACAGCCCGGCTCACCTGTGGGTAGGCGTGCAGAAGGGCCTCGCGGTTGCCCATGGGTGTGCAGCCAGCGGCCGGCTCCACTCGCGGTGGTCGCGGGAGAAGGGTCTGCGCTTTGCCCCTGGGAGTGCCGCACGCCGGCCCACCTGTGGGTGGGGCGTGCAGAAGCGGCCTCGCGCTTGCTTCTGGCTGACGAACGACCATCCCACCCGTAGGTGGGCATGCAGAACTGTTAGAGTGTGCTCTGGGTGTGCCGCCAAGGTCGGCCCACCCCTGGGTGGCCGTGCAGAACTGTTTGCGCAGTGGCTCTGGGTGTACGCCACGGGCGGGCCTACCCCTGGGTGGGCGTGCAGAACTGTTTATGCGGTGGCTCTGGGTGTGCCGCTGACGGGCTGGCCCACCCGTAGGGTGGGGCGTGCAGAAGGGACCTGAGGTTCCCCTGGCTGTGCCGCCACGCAGTAGGCCCCACCCGTGTGTGGGCGTGCAGAAGGGCCTGGGTTTGCCTCTGAGTGTGCCGCCACGGCCGGCCTACCCGCGGGTGGGGCGTGAAGAAGGGTTTTGCGTTTGCCTCTGGGTGTGCCGCTACGGCTGGCCCACCCGTAAGTGGGCGTGAAGAAGGGCCTCGCGGTTGCCTCTGGGTGTGCCGCCGACGGCCGGCCCCACCAGTGGGTGGGCGTGCAGAAGGGCCTGCAATTTCTTCTGGGTTGAAGCAACGACGTGCTTTCCCGTGGCTGGGCTGCAGAACTGTTTGGCGGTGCTCTTTTGGGCGCCGCCACCGCCGGCCTACTGCTGGGTGGGCGTGAAGAACTGTTTGCGTGTGTGCCTCTGGGTGTGCAGCCATGGTCGGCCTACCGTGGTGCGCGCATGCAGAACTGTTTGCATGTGGCTATGGGTGTGCCGCCACAGCCGGCTCACCTGTGGGTGGGCGTGCAGAAGGGCCTGCGGTTTCCCCTGGGTGTGCAGCCACGGCCGGCCAACCCGTGGGTGGGCGTGCAGAAGGGTCTGCGGTTGCCTCCGGGTTTACGCAACGGCCGGCTCACCCGTGGGTGGGCGTGGAGAACTATTTGCCTGTGCCCCTGGGTGTGCCGTTACGGCCGGCCCACCCGTGGGTGGGCGTGCAGAAAGGCCTGCGATTGCCTCTGGGTGTGCCGCCACGGCCGGCCCACCCGTGGGTGGGCGTGCAGAAGGGTTTGCGTTTGCCTCTGAGTGTGCCGCCACGGCCGGCCCATTCGTGGGTGGGCGTGAAGAAGGGTTTGTGTTTTCCTCTGAGTGTGCCGCCACGGCCGGCCCACCAGTGGGTGGGTGCGCAGAAGGCCCTGCGGTTGCCTCTGGGTGTGCCGCCACGGCCGGCCTACCCGTGGGTGGGCATGCAGAAGGGCCTGCGGTTGCCTCTGGGTGTGCCACCACGGCCAGCCCACCCGTGGGTGGGCGTGCAGAAGGCCCTGCACTTTCTTCTGGGTTGACGCAACGACCAGCTTTCCCGTGGGTGGGCGTGGAGAACTGTTTGGCGCTTTGCCATTGCGTGTGCCCCGGCCGCCCACCCGTGGGTGGGCGTGCATGAACTGTTTGGCGTAGGACTCTGGGTGCTGCACACGGCCGGCCCACCCGTGGGTGGGCGTGCAGTAGGGCCTGCATTTTCCCCTGAGTGTGCCGCCACGGCCGGCCCACCCGTGGGTGGGTGTGCAGAAGCCCCTGCCATTGCCTCTGGGTGTGCCGCCACGGCCGGCCTACCCGTGGGTGGGAGTGCAGAATGGCCTGCGATTACTTCTGGGTGTGCCGCCACGGCCAGCCCACCCGTGGGTGAACCTACCGAAGGGCCTGCAGTTTCTTCTGTGTTGACGCAACGACCAGCTGACCCGTGGGTGGGCGTGCAGAACTGTTTCCGTGTGCCTCTGGGTGTGCCGCCACGGCCGGCCCACCCGTGGGTGGGCGTGCAGAAGTGTTTGCGTTTGCCTCTGAGTGTGCCGCCAAGGCCGGCCCACCCATGGGTGGGCGTGCAGAAGGGTTTGCGTTTGCCTCTGAGTGTGCCGCCACGGCCGGCCTACCCGTGGGTGGGCGTGCAGAAGGGCCTGCGTTTTCCTCTGGGTTGACGCAACGACCAACCCACCCGTAGGTGGGCGTGCAGAACTGTTTGCGTGTGCCTCTGGGTGTGCCGCCACGGCCGACCCACCCGTGGGTGGGCGTGCAGAAGGGCCTGCGGTTGCCTCTGGGTGTGCCGCCACGGCCGGCCCACCCGTGGGTGGGCGTGAAGAAGGGTTTGTGTTTGCGTCTGAGTGTGCCGCCACGGCCGGCCCACCAGTAGGTGGGTGTGCAGAAGGCCCTGCGGGTCTCGTCTGCGTGCAGCCGACGGCCCGCCCACCCGTGGGTGGGAGTACAGAAGGGCCTGCAATTACCTCGGTGTGCCGCGACGCGACCAGCCCACTCCCGTGGGTGGGCTGCAGAAGGGCCAGCAGTTTCTTCTGGGCTGACGCAACGACCAGCTTTCCGTGGGTGGGCGTGCAGAACTGTTTCACGCTTTGCCACTGGGTGTGCCGCCACGGCCCGGCCCACCCGTGGGTGGGCTGCAGAACTGTTTGGCGTGTGATTCTAGGTGTGCCGCTGACGGCGGCCTACCGTGGGTGGGCATGCAGTACTCTTTGCGTGTGCCTCTGGGTGTGCCGCCACGGCCGGCCCACGGGTGGGTGGGCGTGCAGAAGGGTTTGCGGTTGCCTCTGGGTGTGCCGCCACGGCCGGCCCATTCGTGGGTGGGCGTGCAGAAGTGTCTGCCTTTGCCTATGAATGTGCCGCCACGGACGGCCCACCCGTGGGTGGGCGTGCAGAACTGTTTGCCTGTGCCTCTGGGTGTGCCGCCACGGCCGGCCTACCCGTGGGTGGGCATGCAGTACTCCCTTTGCGGTGCGCCTCTGGGTGGCCGCCACGGCCGGCCCACGGGTGGAGTGGGCGTGCAGAAGGGTTTGCGGTTGCCTCTGCAGTGCCGCAGGCGGCGCCCACCCGCGTGGGTGCAGTACAGAACTGTTTGCGCTTGCCTCTGGGTTGACGCAGACGGCCGCCCACCCTTGGGTGGGGCGGCAGAAGGGCCTGCCGTTGCCTCTGGGTGTGCCTCCACGGCCGGCCCTCCCGGTGGGTGGGCGTGCAGAAGGCCCCTGCGGTTGCCTCTGGCTGTGCCGCCACGGCCGCCCACCCGTGGTGGGCTGCAGAAAGGGCCCGCGGTTGTCTCTGGTGCCGCCACGCCGCCCATTCGTGGGTGGGCTGCAGAAGTAAGTCTGCCTTTGCCTATGAATGTGCACGACGTCGGCCCACCCGATGGGTGGGCGTGCAGAACTGTTTGCCTGTGCCTCTGGGTGTGACGCCACGGCCGGCCTACCCGTGGGTGGGCGTGCAGAAGGGCCTGAGGTTGCCTCTGGCTGTGCCGCCACTGCCGGGCTACCCGTGGGTGGGCGTGCAGAACTGTTTGCGTGTGCCTCTGGGTGTGCGCCACGGCCGGCCAACCGTGGGTGGGGAGTGCAGAAGGGCCTGCGATTACCTCTGGGTGTGCCATCACGACCAGCCCACCCGTGGGTGCGGCAGAACTGTTTTGCGTGTGGCTCTGGGTGTGCCACACGGCCCGGCCCACCCGTTGGTGGGTGTGCAGAAGGCCCCGCGCTTTGCCTCTGGGTGTGCAGCCACGGCCGGCCTACCCGTGGTTAGGCGTGCAGAAGGGCCTGCGGTTACATCTGGTTGTGCCGCTACGGCCAGCCCAATCGGTGGGTGGGCTGCAGAAGGGCATGCAGTTTCTTCTGGGTTGACGCCACGACCAGCTTACCCGTGGGTGGGCGTGCAGAACTGTTAGCCTGTGCCTCTGGGTGTCGCCACGGCCGGCCCACCCGTGGTTGGGCGCAGCAGAACTGTTTAGTGTGCCTCTGGGTGTGCCGCCGACGGGCCGGCTCCACCCGTGGGTGGGCGTGCAGAAGGGCCTGAGTTTGCCCGGGGTGTGCCGCCACGGTAGGGCCACCCGTGTGGGCGTGCAGAAGGGCCTGCGTTTGCCTCTGGGTGTGCCGCCGATGGGCCCGCACTGCGGGTGGGCGTGCAGAAGGGTTTGCGTTGCCTCTGAGTGTGCCGCCACGGCCGCCCACCAGTGAGTGGGTGTGCAGAAGGGCCCGCGGTTGCCTCTGGGTGTGCAGCCACGGGCCGGACTACCGTGGGTGGGCATGCCAAAGGGCCCTGCGATTACGTCCTGAGTGTGCCATGACGGCCAGCCCACCCGTGGGTGGGCGCAGAAGGGCCTGCAGTTTCTTCTGGGTTGACGCACGACCAGCTTACCCCGTGGGTGGGCTGGAGAACTGTTTGGCGCTTTGCCATTGGGTCTGCCCCCACGGCCGGCTCCACCCGTGGGTGGGCGTGCAGAACTGTTGCGTGTGACTCTGGGTGTCGCATGACGGCCCGCCCACCCGCAGGGTGGGCGTGCAGTAGGGCCTGCATTTTCCCTGAGTGTGCCGCGAACGGCCGACCCACCAGTGGGTGGGTGTGCAGAAGCCCCTGACATTGCCTCTGGGTGTGCCGCCACGGCCGGCCTACCCGTGGGTGGGAGTGCAGAAGGCCCTCGCGGTTTACTTTCTGGGTGTGCCGCCACGGCCAGCCCACCGTGGGTGAACCTGCAGAAGGGCCTGCAGTTTCTTCTGTGTTGACGCGAACGCGACCAGCTGACCCGTGGTTGAGCGTGCAGAACTGTTTACGCGGTGCTTTCTGGGTGTGCCGCCCGACGGCCGGCGCACCCGTGGGTGGGCGTGCAGAAGGGTTTGCGCTTTGCCTCTGAGAGTGTGCCACACGCCGGCCCACACCGTGGCTGGGGCGCAGAAGGGTTTGCGCGTTTGCCTCTGAGTGTGCCGCCGACGGCCGCCCACCCGTGGGTGGGATGCAGAAGGGCCTGCCGCTTCCTCTGGGTTGACGATACCACCAACCCACCCGTAGGTGGGCGTGCAGAACTGTTTGCGTGGTGCCTCTGGGTGTCGCCATCGGCCGGGCGCACCCGCGGGTGGGCGTGCAGAAGGGTTTGCGCTTTGCCTATGAGTGTGCCACGCCGAGCCGCTCCACCCGTGGGTGGGCGTGAAGAAGGGCCTGCGTTTGCCTCTGGGTGTGCCTCCACGGCCGGCCTACCCGTGGGTGGGCGTGAAGAAGGGCCTGCGTTTGCCTCTGGGTGTGCCGCCACGGCCGGCCCACCCGTGGGTGGGCGTGCAGAAGGGCCTGTAGTTGCCTCTGGGTGTGCAGCCACGGCCGGCCCACCCGTGGGTGGGCGTGCAGAAAAGCCCTGCAGTTTCTTCTGGGTTGACGTAAACGACCGGCTTTCCCACGGCAGGGCTGCTCAGAACTGTTTTGCGTGTGCCTTTGTGTGCGCCGCCACGGCCGGCCTACTCGTGGGTGGGCGTGCAGAACTGTTTGCCTGTGCCTCTGGGTGTGCCGCCACGGCCGGCCCACCCGTTGGTGGGTGTGCAGAATACCCTGCGGTTCCCTCTGGGTGTGCAGCCACGGCCGGCCTACCCGTGGGTGGGAGTGCAGAAAGGCCTGCGATTACGTCTGGGTGTGCCAACACGGCCAGCCCACCCGTGGGTGGGCGTGGAGAAGGGCCCTGCAGTTTCTTCTGGGTTGACGAAACCACCAGCTTACCCGTGGGTGGGGCGGCAGAACTGTTTATGGTGCCTCTGGGGTGTGCAGCTATGGCCGGCCTAATCGGGGGCGCGCTGCAGAACTGTTTGCATGTGGCTATGGGTGTGCCGCCACAGCCAGCTCACCCTGTGGGTGGGGCGTGCAGAAGAGCCTCGCGGTTACCCATGGGTGAGCAGCCACGGCCGCCCACCCGTGGTGAGCGTGGAGAAGGGCCTGCGTTTGCCCCTGGGAGTGCCGCCACGGCGGCCAACCCATGGGGTGCCTGCGGCAGAAGGGTCTCGCGGTTGCCCCTCTGGGTTTACGTAACGGCGGCTCACCCGTGGGTGGGCGCGGAGAACTATTTGCCTGTGCCCCTGGGTGTGCCAGCTACGCCCGGCCCCACACGTGGGTGGGGTGCAGAAGGGCCTGCGGTTGCCCCTGGGTGAGCCGCCGACGTCGCCCACCTGTGGGTGGGCGTGCAGAAGAGCCTGCGCTTGCTTCTGGGTTGACGCTGACGCACCAGCCCACCGTAGGTGGGCATGCAGAACTGTTAGAGTGTGCCTCTGGGGTGCCGCCATATCGGCTCCACCCGTGGGTGGGCGGCAGAACTGTTTATGCGTGTGGCTCTGGGTGTGCCGCCATACCGGCCCGACCCGCGGGTGGGCGTGCAGAAGGCCCTGCAGTTGGCTCTGGATGTGCCGCTACGGGCCGCCTACCCGCGGGTGGGGCGCGCAGAAGGGCCTCGCGGTTTCCTCTGGGTTGACGCAGAGCGCACCAACTCACCCGTAGGTGGGATGCAGAAGGGTTTTCGCGCTTTGCCTCTGAGTGTGCCGCCACGGCCGGCCCACGGGTGGGTGGGCGTGCAGAAGGGCCCCGCGGTTGCCTCTGAGTGTGCCGCACGTCGGCCCTGCACCCGCGGGTGGGCGGAAGAAGGCCCGCGGTTGCCTCTAGGTGTGCCGCGCACGCCGCCCACCAGTGGGTGGGCGTAGAAGGCTCCCGCGTTTGCCTCTGGGTGTCGCCACGGCCGGCCCACGGGGTGGGTGGGCGTGCAGAAGGGCTCTGCGTTTGCCTCTGGGTGTGCGCGCACGGCGCCGGCTCCACCCGTGTGGGTGAAGCGCGCAGAAGGGTTTTGCGCTTGCCTCTGAGTGTGCCGACGACGGCCGCCCACCCGCGGTGGGCGTGCAGAAAAGCCTGCAGTTTCTTCTGGGTTGACGCAACGACCGGCTTTCCCATGGCAGGGCGTGCAGAACGTTTGCTTGTGCCTTTGGTATGCCGCCACGGCCGGCCTACCCGCGGGTGGGCGTGCAGAACTGTTTAGTGCACTTCTGGGTGTCGGACGCGGCCGCCCACCGCTGGTAGGGTGTGCAGAATACCCTGCGGTTCCCTCTGGGTGTGCAGCCACGGCCGGCCTACCCGTGGGTGAGTGCAGAAGGGCCTCTTGATTACTTCTGGTGTGCTACCACAGCCAGCCCACCCGTGGGTGGGGGCGTGGAGAAAAGGCCCTGCAGTTTCTTCTGGGTTGACGAACGACCAGCTTACCCGTGGGTGGGCGTGCAGAACTGTTTGCGTAGTGCCTCTGGGTGTGCAGCCATGGCCGGTCTAATCGTGGGTGCTGCGGCAGAACTGTTTGCATGTGGCTATGGGTGTGCCGCCACAGCCGGCTCTCACCTGTGGGTGGGCGTGCAGAAGGGCCCGCGGTTGCCCATGGGTGTGCAGCCCGGCCGGCCGCCCACCCGTGGGTGGGCGCGGAGAAGGGTCTGCGCTTGGTGCCCCTGGGAGTGCCGCCACGGCCAGCCAACCCATGGGTGCGCCGCGTGCAGAAGGGTCTCCGGTTGCCTCTGGGTTTACGTGAACGGCCCGGCCTCACCCGTGGGTGGGCGTGGAGAACTATTTGCCTGTGCCCCTGGGTGTGCCGCTACGGCCGGCCCACCACGTGGGTGGGGGGTGCAGAAGGGCCAGCGGTTGCCCCTGGGTGAGCCGCCACGGCCGGCCCACCTGTGGGTGGGCGTGCAGAAGGGCCTGGCGCTTGCTTCTGGGTTGACGCGACCACCAGCCCACCCGTGAGGTGGGCATGCAGAACTGTTAGAGTGTGCCTCTGCGTGCCGCCAAGGTCGGCTTACCCGTGGGTGGGGCGTGCAGAACTGTTTGCGTGGTGGCTCTGGGTGTGCCGCTGACGGCCGCCCACCCGCGGGTGGGCGTAGCAGAAGGCTCCCGCGGTTGCCTCTGGGTGTGCCTCACGGCCAGCCTACCCGTGGGTGGGCGTGCAGAAGGGCCTGCGGTTTCTCTGGGTTGACGAACGACCAACCCACCCGTAGGTGGGCGTGCAGAAGGGTTTGCGTTTGCCTCTGAGTGTGCCGCCACGGCCGGCCCACGGGTGGGTGGGCGTGCAGAAGGGCATGCGATTGCCTCTGAGTGGGCCGCCGCCGGCCGGCCCACCCGTGGTGGGCGTGAAGAAGGGCGCCTCGCGGTTGCCTCTAGGTGTGCCGCCGACGGCCGCCCACCAGTGGGTGGGCTGCAGAAGGCTCCCGCGTTTGCCTCTGGTGCAGCCACGGCCGGCCTACCCGTGGGTGGAGTGCAGAAGGGCCCGCGGTTACATCTGGTGTGCCGCCACGGCCAGCACACCCGTGAGTAGGGCGGCAGACCGGGCCTGCAGTTTCTTCTGGGTTGACGCAACGACCAGCTTCACCCGTGGGTGGGCGGCAGAACTGTTTGCGCGGTCTCTGCGTGTCAGCCGACGGTCGCCCACCCCTGGGTGGGGCGTGCAGAACTGTTTGCGCGTGGCTTCTGTGTACGCCATCGGCGGGCCTACCCCTGGGTGGGACGGGGCAGAACTGTTTGCGTGTGGCTCTGGGTGTGCCGCCACGACGGCTGGCCCACCCGCGGGTGGGCGCAGAAGGCCTGAGGTTCCCCCTGGCTGTGCCGCCACGGTAGGCCCACCCGTGTGCGCGCAGAAGGGCCTGCGTTTGCCTCTTCGAGTGTGCCGCCACGGCCGGCCTACCCGCGGGTGAGCGTGCAGAAGGGCCTGCGGTTTCCTCTGGGTTGACGCATCCCACCAACCCACCCGTAGTGGGGCGTGAAGAAGGGTTTGCGCTTTGTTTCTGGGTGTGCCGCCACGGGCCGCTCCACCCATGGGTGGGCCGCAGAAGGGCCTGCAATTGCCTCTGGCTGTGCCTCCGACGGCTGGCTCCACCCGCGGGTGACGGAAGAAGGGCCTGCGGTTGCCTCTGGGTGTGCCACGACGGCCGCCCACCAGTGGGTGGGCGGCAGAAGGGCCTGCAGTTTCTGGGTTGGCCCAGAACGACCCTGCTTTCCCGCGGGCTGGGCGTGCAGAACTGTTTGCGGTGCCTTTGGGTGCGCCACCGCCGGCCTACGATCGGGTGGGCTGCAGAACTGTTTGGCGCGGTGGTCTGGGTGTACACGCGGCGGCCTACCCCTGGGTGGGCGTGCAGAACTGTTTAGCGGTGGCTCTGGGTGTGCCGCCACGGCTGGCCCACCCGTGGGTGAGGCGTGCAGAAGGGCCTGAGGTTCCCTCTGACAGTGCACGCCACGGTAGGCCCACCCGTGTGTTGCGCGGCAGAAGGGCCTGCGTTTGCCTCTGAGTGTGCCGCCACGGCCGGCCTACCCGCGGGTGGCTGCGGCAGAAGGGCCTGGCGGTTTCCTCTGGGTTGACGCAACGACCAACCCCACCCGTGGGTGGGGCGTGAAGAAGGGTTCTGCGTTGCCTCTGGGTGTGCCGCCGACGGTCGCCCACCCATGGGTGGGGCGTGCAGAAGGCCCTCGCGGTTGCCTCTGGGTGTGCCGCCGACGGGCCGCCCACCCGCGGGTGGGCGTGCAGAAGGGTTTGGCGCTGCCTCTGAGTGTGCCGCTACGGGCCGGCCCACCCGATGGGTGGGCTGCAGAAGGGTTTGGCGCTTTGCCTCTGAGTGTGCCGCCACGGCCGGCCTACCCGTGGGTGGGGCGTGCAGAAGAGCCTGCGGTTGCCTCTGGGTGTGCCACGACGCCGGCCCACCCGTGGGTGGGCGTGCAGAAAAGCCTGCAGTTTCTTCTGCTGACGCAGCGGCGGCTTTCCATGGCAGGGCGTGCAGAACTGTTTGCCTGTGCCTTTGTGTGTGCGCCGACACGGCCGGGCCCTACCCGCGGGTGGGCGTGCAGAACTGTTTGCGTGTGCCTCTGGGTGTGCCGCCACGGCCGGCCCACCCGCTGGTGGGTGTGCAGAATACCCTGCGGTTCCCTCTGGGTGTGCAGCCACGGCCCGGCCTACCCGTGGGTGGGAGTGCAGAAGGGCCTGCGATACGCTCTGGGTGTGCTACTACGCCAGCCCACCCGTGGGTGGGCGCGGAGAAAGGCCTGCAGTTTCTTCTGGGTTGACGCAACGACCAGCTTACCCGTGGGTGGGCGTGCAGAACTGTTTATGCGTGTGCCTCTGGGTGTGCAGCCATGGCCGGCCTAATCGCGGGCCGCGGCAGAACTGTTTGCATGTGGCTATGGGTGTGCCGCCACAGCCCGGCTCACCTGTGGGTGGGCGTGCAGAAGGGCCCTGCGGTTGCCCATGGGTGTGCAGCCGACGTCGGCTCCAATCCCGCGGGTGGGCTGGAGAAGGGTCTGCGTTTTGCCCCTGGGGAGTGCCGCTCACGGCCAGCCAACCCATGGGTGCTGCGTGCAGAAGGGTCTGCGGTTGCCTCTGGGTTTACGCGAACGGCCGGCTCACCCGCGGGTGGGCGTGGAGAACTATTTGCCTGTGCCCCTGGGTGCGCCGCTACGGCCGGCCCACACGCGGGTGGGGGGTGCAGAAGGGCCAGCGGTTGCCCCTGGGTGAGCCGCCACGGCCGCCCACCTGTGGGTGGGCGTGCAGAAGGGCCTGGCGCTTGCTTCTGGGTTGACGTAACGACCATCCCACCCGTAGGTGGGCATGCAGAACTGTTAGAGTGTGCCTCTGGGTGTGCCGCCAAGGTCGGCCCACCCGTGGGTGGGCGTGCAGAACTGTTTGCGTGTGGCTCTGGGTGTGCCGCCACGGCCGGCCCACCCGTGGGTGTGCGTGCAGAAGTCCCTGCGGTTGCCTCTGGGTGTGCCGCTACGGCCAGCCTACTCGTGGGTGGGCGTGCAGAAGGGCCTGCCGTTTCCTCTGGGTTGACGCAACGACCAACCCACCCGTAGGTGGGCGTGCAGAAGGGTTTGCGTTTGCCTCTGAGTGTGCCGCCACGGCCGGCCCACTGGTGGGTGGGCGTGCAGAAGGGCCTGCGGTTGCCTCTGAGTGTGCCGCCACGGCCGGCCCACCCGTGGGTGGGCGTGAAGAAGGGCCTGCGGTTGCCTCTAGGTGTGCCGCCACGGCCGGCCCACCCCTGGGTGGGCGTGCAGAACTGTTTGCGTGTGGCTCTGGGTGTGCAGCCACGGCGGGCCTACCCCTGGGTGGGCGTGCAGAACTGTTTGCGCGGTGGCTCTGGGTGTGCCGCCACGGCTGGCCCACCCGCGGTGGATGCGGCAGAAGGGCCTGAGGTTCCCCCTGGCTGTGCCGCCACGGTAGGCCCACCCGTGTGGGCGCAGAAGGGCCTGCGTTTGCCTCTGAGTGTGCCGCCACGGCCGGCCTACCCGTGGGTGGGGCGTGAAGAAGGGTTTCTGCGTTTGCCTCTGGGTGCCGCACATACGGCTGGCCCACCCGTGGGTGGGCGTGAAGAAGGGCCTGGCGTTGCCTCTGGGTGTGCCGCTGACGGCCGCCCACCAGTGGGTGGGCGTGCAGAAAGGGCCTGCAATTTCTTCTGGGTTGAAGCAACGACCTGCTTTCCCGCGTGGCTGGGCGTGCAGAACTGTTTGCGTGTGCCTTTGGGCGCCCCGCCCACCGCCGCCCTACGCGTGGGTGGGCGCGAAGAACTGTTTTGCGCGGTGCCTCTGGGTGTGCAGCCATGGCCGGCCTACCCGTGGATGCGCATGCAGAACTGTTTGCATGTGGCTATGGGTGTGCCGCCACAGCCGGCTCACCTGTGGGTGGGCGTGCAGAAGGGCCTCGCGGTTTCCCCTGGGTGTGCAGCCACGGGCCGGCCAACCCGTGGGTGGGGCGTGCAGAAGGGTCTGGCGGTTGCCTCCGGGTTTACGCAGCGGCCGGCTCACCCGTGGGTGGGCGTGGAGAACTATTTGCCTGTGCCCCTGGGTGTGCCGTTACGGCCGGCCCACCCGTGGGTGGGGCGTGCGAAAGGCCTACGATTGCCTCTGGGTGTGCCGCCGACGTCGGCTCCACCCGTGGAGTGGGCGGTAGAAGGGTTTGCGTGTGCTCTCTGAGTGTGCCGCCACGGCCCCGCCCATTCGTGGGTGGGCGTGAAGAAGGGTTTTGTGTTTTCCTCTGAGTGTGCCACACGGCCGCCCACCAGTGGGTGGGTGCGCAGAAGGCCCTCGCGGTTGCCTCTGGAGTGTACGCCAACGGCCGCCCACCCGTGGGTGGGCATGCAGAAGGGCCTCGCGGTTGCCTCTGGGTGTGCCACGACGCCAGCCCACCCGTGGGTGGGCGTGCAGAAAGGCCCTGCACTTTCTTCTGGGTTGATGCAACGACCAGCTTTCCCGTGGGTGGGCGTGGAGAACTGTTTCGGCGTTTGCCATTGGGTGTGCCCCCGACGGCCGGCCCACCCGTGGGTGGGCTGCGCAGAACTGTTTACGCGGTGACTCTGGGTGTGCCGCTGACGGGTCCCGCCCACCCGTGGGTGGGCGCAGTAGGGCCTGCATTTTCCCCTGAGTGTGCCGCCCACGGCCCGGCCCAATCCCGCGGTGGGTGTGCAGAAGCCCCCTGCCATTGCCTCTGGGTGTGCCGCCACGGCCGGCCTACCCGTGGGAGTGGGCATGCAGAATGGCCTCCGCGACACTTCTGGTGTGTCGCCCACGGCCAGCCCACCCGTGGGTGAACCTACCGGCGGGCCTGCAGTTTCTTCTGTGTTGACGCCAACGACCAGCTGACCCGTGGTTGGGCTGCAGAACTGTTTCCGTGTGCCTCTGGGTGTGCCGCCACGGCCGGCCCACCCGTGGGTGGGCGTGCAGAAGTGTTTGCGTTTGCCTCTGAGTGTGCCGCCAAGGCCGGCCCACCCATGGGTGGGCGTGCAGAAGGGTTTGCGTTTGCCTCTGAGTGTGCCGCCACGGCCGGCCTACCCGTGGGTGGGCCTGCAGAAGGCCTGCGTTTTCCTCTGGGTTGACGCGAACGACCAACCCCACCCGTAGGTGGGCTGCAGAACTGTTTATGCGGTGCCTCTGGGTGCCGCCACGGCCGACCCACCCGTGGGTGGGCGTGAAGAAGGGCCTCGCGGTTGCCCTCTGGGTGTGCCGCCACGGCCGGCCCACCCGTGGGTGGGCGTGAAGAAGGGTTTGTGTTTGCGTCTGAGTGTGCCGCCACGGCCGGCCCACCAGTAGGTGGGTGTGCAGAAGGCCCTGCGGTTTCGTCTGGGTGTGCAGCCACGGCCGGCCCACCCGTGGGTGGGAGTACAGAAGGGCCTGCAATTACCTCTGGGTGTGCCGCTGACGACCAGCCCACCCGTGGGTGGGGCGTGCAGAAGGCCAGCAGTTTCTTCTGGGTTGACGCTAACGACCAGCTTTCCCGTGGGTGGGCCGTGCAGAACTGTTTCACGCTTGCCATTGGGTGTGCCGACGGGCCCGCCCACCCGTGGGTGGGCGCAGAACTGTTCGCGCAGTGATTCTAGGTGTGCCGCGACGGCCGGCCTACCCGCGGGTGGGCATGCAGTACTCTTTGCGTGTGCCTCTGGGTGTGCCGCACGGCCGCCCACGGGTGGGTGGGCGCAGAAGGGTTTCATGGTGCCGTTCTGGGTGTCCCCGCCACGGCCGCTCCATACGCGGGAGCAGGCGTGCAGAAGTAAGTCTGCCTTTGCCTATGAATGTGCATGCCGGACGGCCCACCGTGGGTGGGCGTGCAGAACTGTTTGCCTGTGCCTCTGGGTGTGCCGCCCGGCCGGCCTACCCGTGGGTGGGCATGCAGTACTCTTTGCGCGCAGTCTCTGGGTGGGTCGCCACGCCGGCCCACCCGTGAGGTGGGCGTGCAGAAGGGGTTTGCGGTTGCCTCTGGGTGCGCCCGACGCGGCCGGCCCACCCGTGGGTGGGCGTACAGAACTGTTTGCGTTTGCCTCTGGGTTGACGCAACGGCCGGCCCACCCGTGGGTGGGCGTGCAGAAGGGCCTGCCGTTGCCTCTGGGTGTGCCTCCACGGCCGGCCCTCCGGTGGGTGGGCGTGCAGAAGGCCCTCGCGGTTGCCTCTGGGTGTGCCGCCACGGCCCGGCCCACCCGCGGGTGGGGCGTGCAGAAAGGCTCCGCGGTTGCTTCTGGGTGAGCCGCCACGGCCGCCCATTCGTGGGTGGCGTGCAGAAGTGTCTGCCTTTGCCTATGAATGTGCGCCACGGCCGGCCCACCCGTGGGTGGGCGTGCAGAACTGTTTGCCTGTGCCTCTGGGTGGCGCCCGCGGCCGGCCTACCCGTGGTGGGCGTGCAGAAGGGCCTGAGGTTGCCTCTGGCTGTGCCGCCACTGCCGGGCTACCCGTGGGTGGGCGTGCAGAACTGTTTGCGCGGTGCCTCTGGTGTACGCCACGGCCGGCCAACCCGTGGGTGGGAGTGCAGAAGGGCCTCGCGATTACCTCTGGGTGTGCCACACGACCAGCCCACCCGGGTGGGTGTGCTGCGGCAGAACTGTTTGCGTCTGTGGCTCTGGGTGTGCCGCCACGGCCGGCCCACCCGTTGGTGGGTGTGCAGAAGGCCCTGCGTTTGCCTCGGGGTGTGCAGCCACGGCCGGCCTACCCGCGTGGTTGGCGTGCAGAAGGGCCCTGCGGTTACATCTGGTTGTGCGCCCACGGCCAGCCCACCGGTGGGTGGGCTGCAGAAGAGGCATGCAGTTTCTTCTGGGTTGACGCTTCACGACCAGCTTACCCGTGGGTGGGCGTGCAGAACTGTTAGCCTGTGCCTCTGGGTGTGCCGCCACGGCCGGCCCACCCGTGGTTGGGCGTGCAGAACTGTTTGGTGTGCCTCTGGGTGCCGGCCGGCCCACCCGTGGGTGGGCGCAGAAGGGCCTGAGTTTGCCCCGGGTGTGCCGCCACGGTAGGAGCCACCCGTGTGTGGGGCGTGCAGAAGGGCCTGCGTTTGCCTCTGGGTGTGCCGCCCATGTCGGCTCCCACCCGTGGAGTGGGCGTGCAGAAGGGTTTGCGTTGCCTCTGAGTGTGCCGCCACGGCCGGCCCACCAGTGAGTGGGTGTGCAGAAGGGCCTCGCGGTTGCCTCTGGGTGTGCAGCCACGGCCGGACTACCCGCGGGTGGGCATGCCAAAGGGCCCTGCGATTACGTCTGAGTGTGCTCACGACGCCAGCCCACCCGTGGGTGGGCGTGCAGAAGGGCCTGCAGTTTCTTCTGGCCTGACGCAACGACCAGCTTTCCCGTGGTTGGGCGTGCAGAACTGTTTGCGTGTGCCTCTGGGTGTGCAGCCACGGCCGGCCCACCCGTGGGTGGGCGTGCAGAACTGTTTGCGTGTGCCTCTGGGTGTGCCGCCACAGCCGGCCCACCCGTGGGTGGGCGTGCAGTAGGGCCTGCATTTTTCCCTGGGTGTGCCAGCCACGGCCGGCCCCACCCGTGGGTGCGCAGTGCAGATGGCCCCTGCGCGTTGCCTCTGGGTGTGCAGGCACGGCCGGCCTACCCGTGGGTGGGAGTGCAGAAGGGCCTGCGATTATCTTCTGGGTTGCCACCGCCCACCCCTAATGAACGCAGAGGGCCTACGCTCGTCTGGGTTGGCGCAATGACCAGCTTACCCGTGGGTGTTGAGCTGCTTGTGCCTCTGGGTGTGCGCCTCCGCCCGGCCCACCCGTCGGTGGGCATGCAGAAGGCCCTCGCGGTTGCCTCTGGGTGTGCGCTCACGACGCCGACCCACCCGTAGGGTGGGCTGCAGAACTGTTTGCGTGTGCCTCTGGGTGTGCCGCCACGGCCGGCCTACCCGTGGGTGGGCGTGCAGAAGTGCCTGCGGTTGCTCCTGGTTGTGCAGCCACGGCGGGCCCACCCGTGGGTGGGCGTGCAGAAGGGCCTGCGGTTACCTCTGGGTATGCCGCCACGGCCGGCCCACCCGTTGGTGGGTGTTCAGAAGGGCCTGCGTTTGCCTCTGGGTGTGCAGCCACGGCCGGCCTACCGGTGGGTGGGAGTGCAGAAAAGCCTGTGGTTACCTCTGGGTGTGCCGCAACGGCCAGCCCACCCGTGGGTGGGCGTGTAGAAGGGACTGCAGTTTCTTCTGGGTCGACGCAACGACAAGCTTTCCCGTGGGTGGGCGTGCACAACTGTTTGCGTGTGCCTCTGGGTGTGCCGCCAAGTCCGGCCCACCCGTGGGTGGGCGTGCAGAACTGTTTGCGTGTGCCTCTGGCTGTGCCGCCACGGCCGGCCCACCCGTGGGTGGGCGTGCAGAACTGTTTCCGTGTGCCTATGGGTGTGCAGCCACGGCCGGCCCACCCGTGGGTGGGCGTGCAGAAGGGCCTGCATTATCCTCTGGGTGTGCCGCCACGGCCGGACCACCCCTGGGTGGGCGTGCAGAAGGGTTTGCGTTTGCCTCTGAGTGTGCCGCAACGGCCGGCCTACCCGTGGGTGGGTGTGCAGAAAAGCCTGCGTTTTCCCCTGGGTTGACGCAACGACCAACCCACCCGTAGGTGGGCGTGCAGAACTGTTTGCGTGAGGCTCTGGGTGTGCCGCCACGGCCGGCCCACCGGTGGGTGGGCGTGAAGAAGGGCCTGCGGTTGCCTCTGGGTGTGCCGCCACGGCCGGCCCACAAGTGGGTGGGCGTGCAGAAGGGCCTGCTGTTGCCTCTGGGTGTGCAGCCACGGCCGGCCTACCCGTGGGTGGAGTGCAGAAGGGCCTGCGGTTACATCTGGGTGTGCCGCCACGGCCAGCACACCCGTGGGTGGGCTTGCAGACGGGCCTGCAGTTTCTTCTGGGTTGACGCAACGACCAGCTTACCCGTGGGTGGGCGTGAAGAACTATTTGCGTGTGCCTCTGGGTGTGCCGCCACGGCCGGCCCACCCATGGGTGGGCGTGCAGAACTGTTTGCGTGTGGCTCTGGGTGTGCCGCCACAGCCGGCCCACCCGTGGGTGGGCGTGCAGAAGGGCCTGACATTCCCCTGGCTGTGCCGCCACGGTAGGCCCACCCGTGGGTGGGCGTGTAGAAGAGCCTGCGTTTGCTCGGGTGTGCGCCGGCCCACCCGTAAGTGATGCAGAAGTGTTTGCGTTTGCCTCTGAGTGTGCCGCCACGGCCGACCCACCCGTGGGTGGGCGTGCAGAAGGGTTTGCGTTTGCCTCTGAGTGTGCAGCACGGCCGGCCCACCCGTTGGTGGGTGTGCAGAATACCCTGCGGTTCCCTCTGGGTGTGAAGCCACGGCCGGCCTACCCGTGGGTGGGAGTGCAGAAAGGCCTGCGATTACGTCTGGGTGTGCCACCACGGCCGGCCCACCCGTGGGTGGGCGTGCAGAACTGTTTGCGTGTGCCTCTGGGTGTGCAGCCATGGCCGGCCTAATCGTGGGTGCGCGTGCAGAACTGTTTGCATGTGGCTATGGGTGTGCCGCCACAGCGGCTCACCTGTGGGTGGGGCGTGCAGAAGGGCCTCGCGGTTGCCCATGGGTGTGCAGCTTACGGCCGACCCACCCGTGGGTGAGGCGTGGAGAAGGGCCTGCGATTGCCCCTGGGAGTGCCGCCACGGCGGCCAACCCATGGGTGCTGGCGTGCAGAAGGGTCTGCAGTTGCCTCTGGGTTTCACGCTTAGCGGCCGACTCACCCGTGGGTGGGCGTGGAGAACTATTTGCCTGTGCCCCTGGGTGTGCCGCTACGGCCGGCCAACACGTGGGTGGCGGTGCAGAAGGGCCTGCGGTTGCCCCTGGGTGAGCCGCCACAGCCGGCCCACCTGTGGGTGGGCGTGCAGAAGGGCCTGCGCTTGCTTCTGGGTTGACGCAACGACCATCCCACCCGTAGGTGGGCATGCAGAACTGTTAGAGTGTGCCTCTGGGTGTGCCGCCAAGGTCGGCCCACCCGTGGATGGGCGTGCAGAACAGTTTGCGTGTGGCTCTGGGTGTGCCGCCACGGCCGGCCTACCCGTGGGTGGGCGTGCAGAAGGGCCTGCGGTTTCCTCTGGGTTGACGCAACGACCAACCCACCCGTAGGTGAGGCGTGCAGAACTGTTTCGCGTGTGCCTCTGGGTGTGCCGCCCGCGGCCGGCCCACCCGTGGGTGGGGCGTGAAGAAGGGCTTTTCGTTTGCCTCTGGGTGTGCCGCCCACGGCCGGCCCCACCCGTGGGTGGGGCGTGAAGAAGGGCCTCGCGGTTGCCTCTGGAGTGTGCCGCCGCGGCCGGCCCACCCGTGGGTGGGCGTGCAGAAAAGCCTGCAGTTTCTTCTGGGTTGACGCAACGACCGGCTTTCCCATGGCAGGGCGTGCAGAACTGTTTGCGTGTGCCTTTGTGTGCGCCGCCACGGCCGGCCTACCCGTGGGTGGGCGTGCAGAACTCTTTGCGTGTGCCTCTGGGTGTGCCGCCACGGCCGGCCCATCCGTTGGTGGGTGTGCAGAATACCCTGCGGTTCCCTCTGGGTGTGCAGCCACGGCCGGCCTACCCGTGAGTGGGAGTGCAGAAGGGCCTGCGATTACGTTTGGGTGTGCCACCACGGCCAGCCCACCCGTGGGTGGGCGTGGAGAAGGGCCTGCAGTTTCTTCTGGGTTGACGCAACGACCAGCTTACCCGTGGGTGGGCGTGCAGAACTGTTTGCGTGTGCCTCTGGGTGTGCAGCCATGGCCGGCCTAATCGTGGGTGCGCGTGCAGAACTGTTTGCATGTGGCTATGGGTGTGCCGCCACAGCCGGCTCACCTGTGGGTGGGCGTGCAGAAGGGCCTGCGGTTGCCCATGGGTGTGCAGCCACGGCCGGCCCACCCGTGGGTGGGCGTGGAGAAGGGCCTGCGTTTGCCCCTGGGAGTGCCGCCACGGCCGGCCAACCCATGGGTGCGCGTGCAGAAGGGTCTGCGGTTGCCTCTGGGTTTACGCAACGGCCGGCTCACCCGTGGGTGGGCGTGGAGAACTATTTGCCTGTGCCTCTGGGTGTGCCGCTACGGCCGGCCCACACGTGGGTGGGGGTGCAGAAGGGCCTGCGGTTGCCCCTGGGTGAGCCGCCACTGCCGGCCCACCTGTGGGTGGGCGTGCAGAAGGGCCTGCGCTTGCTTCTGGGTTGACGCAACGACCAGCCCACCCGTAGGTGGGCATGCAGAACTGTTAGAGTGTGCCTCTGGGTGTGCCGCCAAGGTCGGCCCACCCGTGGGTGGGCGTGCAGAACTGTTTGCGTGTGGCTCTGGGTGTGCCGCCACGGCCGGCCCACCCGTGGGTGGGCGTGCAGAAGGCCCTGCGGTTGCCTCTGGGTGTGCCGCTACGGCCGGCCTACCCGTGGGTGGGCGTGCAGAAGGGCCTGCGTTTTCCTCTGGGTTGACGCAACGACCAACCCACCCGTAGGTGGGCGTGCAGAAGGGTTTGCGTTTGCCTCTGAGTGTGCCGCCACGGCCGGCCCACGGGTGGGTGGGCGTGCAGAAGGGCCTGCGGTTGCCTCTGAGTGTGCCGCCACGGCCGGCCCAACCGTGGGTGGGCGTGAAGAAGGGCCTGCGGTTGCCTCTAGGTGTGCCGCCACGGCCGGCCCACAAGTGGGTGGGCGTGCAGAAGGCCCTGCGTTTGCCTCTGGGTGTGCAGCCACGGCCGGCCTACCCGTGGGTGGAGTGCAGAAGGGCCTGCGGTTACATCTGGGTGTGCCGCCACGGCCAGCACACCCGTGGGTGGGCGTGCAGACGGGCCTGCAGTTTCTTCTGGGTTGACGCAACGACCAGCTTACCCGTGGGTGGGCGTGCAGAACTGTTTGCGTGTGGCTCTGGGTGTGCCGTCACGGCCGGCCCACCCCTAGGTGGGCGTGCAGAACTGTGTGCGTGTGCCTCTGGGTGTGCCGCCACGGCCGGCCTACCCCTGGGTGGGCGTGCAGAACTGTTTGCGTGTGGCTCTGGGTGTGCCGCCACGGCTGGCCCACCCGTGGGTGGGCGTGCAGAAGGGCCTGAGGTTCCCCCTGGCTGTGCCGCCACGGTAGGCCCACCCGTGTGTGGGCGTGCAGAAGGGCCTGCGTTTGCCTCTGAGTGTGCCGTCACGGCCGGCCCACCCCTGGGTGGGCGTGCAGAAGCGTTTGCGTTTGCCTCTGAGTGCGCCACCACAGCCGGCCTACCCGTGGGTGGGCGTGCAGAAGGGCCTGCGGTTTCCTCTGGGTTGACGCAACGACCAACCCACCTGTAGGTGGGCGTGAAGAAGGGTTTGCGTTTGCCTCTGGGTGTGCCGCCACGGCCGGCCCACCCATGGGTGGGCGTGCAGAAGGGCCTGCAATTGCCTCTGGGTGTGCCGCCACGGCCGGCCCACCCGTGGGTGGGCGTGAAGAAGGGCCTGCGGTTGCCTCTGGGTGTGCCGCCACGGCCGGCCCACCAGTGGGTGGGCGTGCAGAAGGGCCTGCAGTTTCTTCTGGGTTGACGCGACGACCGGTTTCCCGTGGCTGGGCGTGCAGAACTGTTTGCGTGTGCCTTTGGGTGCGCCGCCACTGCCGGCCTACCCGTGGGTGCGCATGCAGAACTGTTTGCATGTGGCTATGGGTGTGCCGCCACAGCCGGCTCACCTGTGTGTGGGCGTGCAGAAGGGCCTGCGGTTGCCCCTGGGTGTGCAGCCACGGCCGGCCCACCCGTGGGTGGGCGTGCAGAAGGCCCTGCGTTTGCCCTTTCGTGTGCCGCAACGGCCGGCCAACCCGTGGGTGGGCGTACAGAAGGGTCTGCGGTTGCCTCTGGGTTTACGCAACGGCCGGCTCACCCGTGGGTGGGCGTGGAGAACTATTTGCCTGTGCCCCTGGGTGTGCCGCTACGGCCGGCCCACCCGTGGGTGGGCGTGCAGAAGGGTTTGCGTGTGCCTCTGAGTGTGCCGCCACGGCCGGCCCATTCGTGGGTGGGCGTGAAGAAGGGTTTGCGTTTTCCTCTGAGTGTGCCGCCACGGCCGGCCCACCAGTGGGTGGGTGTGCAGAAGGCCCTGCGGTTGCCTCTGGGTGTGCAGCCACGGCCGGCCTACCCGTGGGTGGGCATGCAGAAGGGCCTGCGGTTGCCTCTGGGTGTGCCGCCACGGCCAGCCCACCCGTGGGTGGGCGTGCAGAAGGCCCTGCAGTTTCTTCTGGGTTGACGCAACGACCAGCTTTCCCGTGGGTGGGCGTGGAGAACTGTTTGCGTTTGCCATTGGGTGTGCCCCCACGGCCGGCCCACCCGTGGGTGGGCGTGCAGAACTGTTTGCGTGTGACTCTGGGTGTGCCGCCACGGCCGGCCCACCCGTGGGTGGGCGTGCAGTAGGGCCTGCATTTTCCCCTGAGTGTGCCGCCACGGCCGGCCCACCCGTGTGTGGGTGTGCAGAAGCCCCTGCCATTGCCTCTGGGTGTGCCGCCACGGCCGGCCT
>JAPFBE010000654.1:0-35047 GCA_034336665.1 Luscinia megarhynchos | reverse complement strand
CCCCGAGGCCGGCCGCGAAAGGCTGAGACCGGCTGTCGGCACCAGGTCTACCCCGAGGCCAACCGCGAAAGGCTGAGACCGGCTGCCGGCACCAGATCTAACTTGCGGCGCGGCGGGAAAGGCTGAGACCGGTTGCGAGCACCAGGTCTACCCCACGGCGCGGCGCGAAAGGCTGAGACCGGCAGCCGGCACCAGGTCTACCTTGAGGCCGGCCGCGAAAGGCTGAGACCGGCTGCCGGCACCAGGTCCACCCCACGACGGGGCGCAAAAGGCTGAGACCGGCTGCCGGCACCAGGTCTACCCCGCGGCGCGGCGCGAAAGGCTGAGACCGGCTGCCGGCACCAGGTCTTTCATCGCGGCGCGGCGCGAAAGGCTGAGACCGGCTGCCGGCAACAGGTCTACCCTGCGGCGCGGCGCGAAAGGCCGAGACCGGCTGCCGGCAACAGGTCTATCCCGCGGCGGGGCAGGAAAGGCTGAGACCGGCGGCCGGCAACAGGGCTACCCCGCGGCGCAGCGCGAAAGGCCGTAACCGGCCGCCGGCACCACGTCTACCCCGCGGCGCGGCATTAAAGGCTGAGACCGGCTGCCGGCACCAGGTCTACCCCGCGGCAGGGTGCGAAAGGCCGAGACCGGCTGCCGGCACCAGGTCTACCCCGCGGCGGGGCGCGAAAGGCTGAGACCGGCTGCCGGCAACAGGTCTACCCCGAGGCCGGCCGAGAAAGTCTGAGACCGGCTGCCGGCACCAGGTCTACCCCGCGGCGCGGCGCGAAAGGCTGAGACCGGCTGCCGGCAACAGGTCTACCCTGCGGCGGGGCGCAAAAGGCTGAGACCGCCTGCCGGCACCAGGTCTACCCCGCGGCGCGTCGCGAAAGGCCGAGACCAACTAGCGGCACCAGGTGTACCCCGAGGCCAACCGCGAAAGGGTGAGACCGGCTGCCAGCACCAGGTCTACCCCGCGGCGCAGTGCGAAAAGCTAAGACCGGCTGCCGGCACCAGGTCTACCCGGTAGCGGCAAAAGGCTAAGATAGGCTGCGGCAACAGGTCTACCCTGCGGTAGCGTAAAAGGCGAGACCGGCTGCGGCACCAGGTGTACCCGAGGCCAACCCAGCGAAAGGGTGAGACCGGCTGCCAGCAGCAGGTCTTCCCCGCGGCGCAGCGCGAAACGCCGAGACCGGCCGCCGGCACCACGTCTACCCCACGGCGCGGCGTGAAAGGCTGAGACCGGCTTCCGGCACCACGTCTACCCCGCGGCGGGGTGCGAAAGGCCAAGACCGGCTGCCGGCACCAGGTCTACCCCAAGGCCGGCCGCGAAAGGCTGAGACCGGCTGTCGGCACCAGGTCTACCCCGAGGCCAACCGCGAAAGGCTGAGACCGGCTGCCGGCATCAGATCTACCCCGCGGCGCGGCGGGAAAGGCTGAGACCGGTTGCGAGCACCAGGTCTACCCGGCGCGGCGCGAAAGGCTGAGACCGGCAGCCGGCACCAGGTCTACCCAAGGGCCGGCCGGCGAAAGGCTGAGACCGGCTGCCGGCACCAGGTCCACCCCACGACGGGGCGCAAAAGGCTGAGACCGGCTGCCGGCAACAGGTCTACCCTCCAGCGGCCCGTGGCGAAAGAGCTGAGACCGGCTGCGGCACCAGGTCTTTCATCGCGGCGGCGAAAGGCTGAACCGACTGCGGCAACAGGTCTACCCAGCGGCCTTTGGCGAAAGGTTGAGACCGGCTGCCGGCACCAGGTCTACCTTGCGGCGCGGCGCGAAAGGTTGAGACCGGCTGCCGGCACCAGATCTACCCCGAGGCCCGCCGCGAAAGGCTGAGACCAGCTGCCGGCACCAGGTCTACCCCGCGGCGCGGCGCGAAAGGCTAAGACTGGCTGCCAACAAGAGGTCTACCCCGCGGCGCGGCGCGAAAGGCTGAGACCGGCTGCCGGCAACAGGTCTACCCCGAGGCCGGCCGCAAAAGTCTGAGACCGGCAGCCGGCACCAGGTCTACCCCGAGGCCGGCCGCGAAAGGCTGAGATCGGCTGCCGGCAACAGGTCTACCCCGCGGCGGGGTGCGAAAGGCCGAGATAGGCTGCCGCCACCAGGTCTATCCCGCGGCGCGACGCGAAAGGCTGAGACCGGCTGCCGCCAACAGGCCTATCCCAGCGGCAGCGAAAGGCGAGACCGGCTGCGGCACCAGGTCTACCCAGCGGCATGAGAGTTGAGACGGCTGCGGCACCAGGTCTACTAGCGGCTTGGCGAAAGAGTTGAGACCGGCTGCGGCACCAGATCTACCCGAGCCCGCGGCGAAAGGCTGAGACCAGCTGCGGCACCAGGTCTACCCAGCGGCGAAGAGCTAAGACGGCTGCCAACAAGAGGTCTACCAGCGGCGAAGAGCTGAACCGGCTGCAGCCAACAGGCCTATCCAGCGGCGAAAGGCTGAACCGGCTGCGTAACAGGCCTATCCAGCGGTAGCGAAAACAAAACCGGCTGCCGGCAACAGGTCTACCCCGAGGCGCGGCGCGAATAGCTGAGACCGGCTGCCGGCACCAGGTCTAACCCGAGGCCGGCAGCGAAAGGCTGAGACCAGCTGCCGGCACCAGGTCTACCCAGCGGTATGCGAAAACTAAGACCGGTAGCCCGGCAAGAGGTCTACCAGCGGCTAAGCTAAAAACTGAGACCGGCTGCGGCACCAGGTCTACCCGAGGCCGACGGCGAAAGGCTGAGACGGCTGCCGGCACCAGGTCCACCCACAACGAGAGGCGAAAGGCTGAGACCGGCAGCCCGGCACCAGGTCTACCCGAGGCCCGGCCGGCGAAAGGCTGAGACCGGCTGCGGCACCAGGTCTACCCAGCGGCTAGCGAAGAGCTAAGACAGCCTGCGGCACCAGGTCTACCCAGCGGCCGGGGCAAGAAAAGCGAGACCGGCTGCGGCACCAGGTCTACCTACGCTCCGGGGGTCGCGAAGGCGAGACCGGCTGCCGCCACCAGAGTCTACCCAGCGGTAGCGAAGAGCTGAGACCGACGCCCGGCACCAGGTCTACCCGCGGCCCAGCGAAAACTGAGAACCAGCTGCCGGCACCAGGTCTATCCCGAGGCCCGACGCTGAAAGGCCGAACCGGCTGCGGCACCAGGTCTACCCAGCGGCTAGCGAAGAGCAAAGACTTGCTAGCGGCAACAGGTCTACCCAGCGGTAGCGAAAGGCGAGACCGGCTGCGGCACCAAGGTCTACCGAGCGTGGCGGTCGCGAAAGGCTGAGACCGACTGCCCGGCACCAGGTCTACCCGAGGCCCGGCAGCGAAGGCTGAGACCGGCTGCGGCACCAGGTCTACCAGCGGCCGGCGAAAGAGCTGAGACCGGCTGCGGCAACAGGTCTACCAGCAGCTCTTGGCGAAAGGTCGAGACGGCTACCCGGCACCAAGTCTGACGAGGCCCGGCCGGCGAAAGAGCTGAGACCGACTGTCGGCACCAGGTCTACCCGGCCGGGGGCGTAAAGGCTGAGACCGGCTGCGGCACCAGGTCTACCCAGCGAGCGCTGCGAAGAGCGAGACCAACTGGCGGCACCAGGTGTACCCGAGGCCAACGGCGAAAGGGTGAGACCGACTGCCAGCACCAGGTCTACCCAGCGGCGCAGTCGCGAAAAGCTAAGACCGGCTGCCCGGCACCAGGTCTACCCAGTAGCGGCAAAGGCTAAGATAGGCTGCCGGCAACAGGTCTACCCTGCGGTAGCGGCGCAAAGAGCGAGACCGGCTGCGGCACCAGGTGTACCCGAGGCCAACAGCGAAAGGGTGAGACCGGCTGCCAGCAGCAGGTCTTCCCAGCGGCGCAGCGTAGCGCCGAACCGACGCCCGGCACCACGTCTACCGCGGTAGCGTGAAAGGCTGAACCGGCTTCCGGCACCACGTCTACCCAGCGGCCCCGAGTGCGAAAGGCAGACCGACTGCCGACACCAGGTCTACCGAGGCCCGGCCGGCGAAGGCTGAGACCGGCTGTCGGCACCAGGTCTACCCGAGGCCAACGGCGAAAGGCTGAGACCGGCTGCCCGGCACCAGATCTAACTGCGGTAGCGGTGGGAAAGGCTGAGACCGGTTCGCGAGCACCAGGTCTACCCACGGTAGCGGCGAAAGGCTGAACCGGCAGCGGCACCAGGTCTACAGCAGGGCCCGACGGCGAAGGCTGAGACCGGCTGCGGCACCAGGTCCACCCACGGCCGAGCAAAAGGCTGAGACCGGCTGCGGCACCAGGTCTACCCAGCGGTAGCGAAAACTGAGACCGACTGCCGGCACCAGGTCTTTCATCGGCCGGCAGCGAAGAGCTGAGACCGGCTGCGGCAACAGGTCTACCCTCGCGGCGGCAGCGAAGGCGAGACCGGCTGCGGCAACAGGTCTATCCAGCGGCGGGGGCAGGAAAGGCTGAGACCGTGACGACAACAGGAGCTACCCAGCGGCATGGCGAAAGGCCGTAACCGGCCGCCCGGCACCGATCTACCCAGCGGTAGCATTAAAGAGCTGAGACCGGCTGCGGCACCAGGTCTACCCCGCGGCAGGGTGGCGAAAGGCCGAGACCGGCTGCCGGCACCAGGTCTACCCCGCGGCGGTAGCGAAGGGCTGAACCGGCTGCCCGTGGCACCAGGTCTACCCGAGGCCGGCCGAGAAAGTCTGAGACCGGCTGCGGCACCAGGTCTACCCAGCGGCCCCGTAGCGAAGAGCTGAGACCGGCTGCGGCAACAGGTCTACCCACTCGGCGAGCGCTTAAAAGGCTGAGACCGCCTGCCGGCACCAGGTCTACCCCGCGGCGCGTCGCGAAAGGCCGAGACCAACTGGCGGCACCAGGTGTACCCCGAGGCCAACCGCGAAAGGGTGAGACCGGCTGCCAGCACCAGGTCTACCCCGCGGCGCAGTGCGAAAAGCTAAGACCGGCTGCCGGCACCAGGTCTACCCCGAGGCGCGGCGCAAAAGGCTAAGATCGGCTGCCGGCAACAGGTCTACCCTGCGGCGCGGCGCAAAAGGCCGAGACCGGCTGCCGGCACCAGGTGTACCCGAGGCCAACAGCGAAAGGGTGAGACCGACTGCCAGCAGCAGGTCTTCCCAGCGGCGCAGCGTAACGCCGAGACCGACGCCCGGCACCGCGTCTACCCGACTGGCGGTGAAAGGCTGAACCGGCTTCCGGCACCACGTCTACCCAGCGGCGGTCGCGAAAGGCAAGACCGGCTGCGGCACCAGGTCTACCCAAGGCCCGACGGCGAAAGGCTGAGACCGGCTGTCGGCACCAGGTCTACCCAGGGCCAACAGCGAAAGGCTGAGACCGGCTGCCCGGCATCAGATCTACCCAGCGGCAGCGGGAAAAGCTGGGAGACCGGTTCGCGAGCACCAGGTCTACCACGGCGGCAGCGAAGGCTGAGACCGGCAGCCAGCACCAGGTCTACCAGCAGGGCCCGACGCTGAAAGGCTGAGACCGGCTGCGGCACCAGAGTCCACCCGCGACGAGCAAAAGGCTGAGACCGGCTGCGGCAACAGGTCTACCCAGCGGCCTGGCAGCGAAAGACTGAGACCGGCTGCGGCACCAGGTCTTTCATCGGCGGCCCGGCGAAAAGGCTGAGACCGACTGCCGGCAACAGGTCTACCAGCGGCCAGCGCGAGCTTGAACCGGCTGCCGGCACCAGGTCTACCGTCGGCGGCGAAAGGCGAGACCGGCTGCGGCACCAGATCTACCCAGCGGCCAGCGCGAAAGGCTGAGACCGACTGCCGGCACCAGGTCTACCCAGCGGCGCTAGCGAAGGCTGAGACCGGCTGCCCGACAAGAGGTCTACCCAGCGGCATAGCGAAGGCTGAGACCGGCTGCAGGCAACAGGTCTACCCGAGGCCGGGGTCGCGAAAGTCTGAGACCGGCTGCCCGGCACCAGGTCTACCCGAGGCCGAGCGCGAAAGGCTGAGATAGGCTGCCGGCAACAGGTCTACCCAGCGGCCGAGTCGCGAAAGGCGAGACCGGCTGCGGCCACCAGGTCTATCCAGCGGCCGGCGAAAGGCTGAGACCGGCTGCCGGCAACAGGTCTACCCCGAGCGGCAGCGAAGAGCTGAGAACCGGCTGCGGCAACAGGTCTACCAGTAGGCGGCGAATAGCTGAGACCGGCTGCGGCACCAGGTCTACCCGAGGCCCGGCAGCGAAAGGCTGAGACCGGCTGCGGCACCAGGTCTACCCAGCGGCGGCAGCGAAAGGCTGAGACCGGCTGCCGGCAACAGGTCTACCCTTGGCCGTAGCGCTAAAAGGCTGAGACCGGCTGCGGCACCAGGTCTACCTAGAGCCGACGCGAAAGGCTGAGACTTGACTGCCGGCACCAGGTCCACCCACGACGAGGCGAAAGGCTGAGACCGACTGGCCGGCACCAGGTCTACCCGAGGCCGGTAGCGAAAGGCTGAGACCGACTGCCGGCACCAGGTCTACCAGCGGTGGCGAAGAGCTGAGACCGGCTGCGGCACCAGGTCTACCAGCGGCGGGGCAAGAAAAGGCTGAGACCGGCTGCCCGGCACCAGGTCTACCTGGCTCCGAGTGCGAAAGGCGAGAACCGGCTGCCGGCACCAGGTCTACCCAGCGGCCCTGACGAGCTGAGACCGACTGCCGGCACCAGGTCTACCGGCCGGTAGCGAAAGGCTGAACCGACTGCGGCACCAGGTCTACCCGAGCCCGACGCGAAGGCAAAGACCGGCTGCGGCACCAGGTCTACCCAGCGGCTAGCGAAAGAGCGAGACCGACTGCCGGCACCAGGTCTACCCAGCGGCTAGCGAAAGGCTGAGACGAGCTGCCCGGCACCAGGTCTACCCGAGGCCGACGGCGAAAGGCTGAGACCGACTGCGGCACCAGGTCTACCCAGCGGCCTTGCGAAGAGCTGAGACGACTGCCGGCAACAGGTCTACCCGGCGCAGCGCTGAAAGGTGAACGGCTACCGGCACCAAGTCTACCCAGCGGGCCCGGCGAAAAGCTGAGACCGGCTGCCGGCACCAGGTCTACCCGGCGAGCGTGAAAGAGCTGAACCGGCTGCGGCACCAGGTCTACCCGCGGCAGCGTGCGAAGAGCGAGACCGACTGCGGCAACAGGTGTACCCCGAGGCCAACCCAGCGAAAGGGTGAGACCGGCTGCCAGCACCAGGTCTTCCCAGCGGCGCAGTCGCGAAAAGCTAGAGACCGGCCGCCCGGCACCAGGTCTACCGAAGCGGCGTGAAAGGCTGAGACCGGCTTCGGCACCAGGTCTACCCAGCGGTGAGTGCGAAAGGCGAGACCGGCTGCCCGGCACCAGGTCTACCCGAGGCCCGACGGCGAAAGGCTGAGACCGACTGTCGGCACCAGGTCTACCCAGGGCCAAGCAGCGAAGGCTGAGACCGGCTGCCGGCACCAGGTCCACCCCACGACGGGGCGCAAAAGGCTGAGACCGGCTGCCGGCACCAGGTCTACCCCGCGGCGCGGCGCGAAAGGCTGAGACCGGCTGCCGGCACCAGGTCTTTCATCGCGGCGCGGCGCGAAAGGCTGAGACCGGCTGCCGGCAACAGGTCTACCCTGCGGCGCGGCGCGAAAGGCCGAGACCGGCTGCCGGCAACAGGTCTATCCCGCGGCGGGGCAGGAAAGGCTGAGACCGGCGGCCGGCAACAGGTCTACCCCGCGGCGCAGCGCGAAAGGCCGTAACCGGCCGCCGGCACCACGTCTACCCCGCGGCGCGGCGTTAAAGGCTGAGACCGGCTGCCGGCACCAGGTCTACCCCGCGGCAGGGTGCGAAAGGCCGAGACCGGCTGCCGGCACCAGGTCTACCCCGCGGCGGGGCGCGAAAGGCTGAGACCGGCTGCCGGCACCAGGTCTACCCCGAGGCCGGCCGAGAAAGTCTGAGACCGGCTGCCGGCACCAGGTCTACCCCGCGGCGCGGCGCGAAAGGCTGAGACCGGCTGCCGGCAACATGTCTACCCCGCGGCAGGGCGCGAAAGGCTGAGACCGGCTGCCGGCACCAGGTCTACCCTGAGGCGCGGCGCGAATAGCTAAGACCGGCTGCCGGCACCAGGTCTACCTTGAGGCCGGCCGCGAAAGGCTGAGACCGGCTGCCGGCACCAGGTCCACCCACGGCCGAGCAAAAGGCTGAGACCGGCTGCGGCACCAGGTCTACCCATGACGTAGCGAAAAGCTGAGACCGGCTGCGGCACCAGGTCTTTCATCGCGGTAGCGGCGAGCTGAACCGGCTGCGGCACCAGGTCCACCCACGGCGAGCGCCAAAAGGCTGAGACCGGCTGCCGGCAACAGGTCTACCCAGCGTGGCGAGCGAAACCGGCTGCGGCAACAGGTCTACCCGCGGCGAGCGGAAAGAGCTGAGACGGCTGCGGCAACAGGTCTACCCTGCGGTAGCGAAGGCGAACCGGCTGCGGCACCAGGTCTACCCTAGCGGTAGGCGGAAAGGCGAGACGGCTGCGGCAACAGGTCTACCCAGCGGTAGCGCGAGCGAGAACCGACTGCGGCACCAGGTCTACCCAGCGGCCCAGCGCAAAGTCTGAGACGGCCGCCCGGCACCAGGTCTACCCGCGGCCGAGCGAAGGCTGAACCGGCTGCGGCACCAGGTCTACCAGCGGCCGAGCGAAAGGCTGAGACCGGCTGCGGCCACCAGGTCTACCAGCGGCCTTGAGCGAAAACTGGGAACCGACTGCCGGCACCAGGTCTACCCAGCGAGCGCGCAATGAAGCTAAGACCGGCTGCGGCACCAGGTCTACCCAGCGGAGGCAGGGCAAAGGCTGAGACCGGCTGCGGCACCAGGTCTACCCAGCGAGCGCTGAAAGGCTGAGACAGGCTGCCCGGGCACCAGGTCTACCCAGCGAGGCGGAAAGGACTGAGACCGACTGCGGCACCAGGTCTACCCGTGTTGGCAGCGAAAGGCCGAGACCGGCTGCGGCACCATGAGTCTACCACCGGCAGCGGCGCGAAAAGGCTAAGACCGACTGCGGCACCAGGTCTACCCAGCGGTAGGCGAAAGGCTGAGACCGGCTGCCCGGCAACAGGTCTACCCAGCGGCGCGCTGAAAACTGAACCGTCTGCTGGCACCAGGTCTACCCGGCGGTAGCGAAAGGCTGAGACCGGCTGCCGGCAACAGGTCTACCCGCGGCGTGGCAGCGAAAGGCGAGACCGACTGCGGCAACAGGTCTACCCAGCGGCCAGGCGAAAGAGCTGAGACCGACTGCCGGCACCAGGTCTACCCTGCGTCGCGAGCAGGCGAGACAGGCTGCCCGGCACCAGGTCTACCCGGTAGCGGCGCGAAAGGCGAGACCGACTGCCGGCACCAGGTCTACCCAGCGACGTAGCGAAAGGCCGAGACCGGCTGCGGCACCAGGTCTACCCGTGGCTATGCAGAAAGCTGAGACCGGCTGCGGCACCAGGTCTACCCGCGGCCCGGCGAAAGGCTGAGACCGGCTGCGGCACCAGGTCTACCGCGGGGCGGCGAAAGGCTGAGACCGGCAGCGGCACCAGGTCTACCCGAGGCCGGCAGCGAAGGCTGAGATCGGCTGCGGCACCAGGTCTACCCAGCGGCCCGGTAGCGAAAAGGCTGAGACCGGCTGCGGCACCAGGTCTACCCGAGCGGCTAGCGAATAGCTGAGACCGGCTGCGGCACCAGGTCTACCCGAGGCCGACGGCGAAAGGGCTGAGACCGGCTGCCGGCACCAGGTCTACCCAGCGGCGCAGCGCGAAAGGCTAAGACCGACTGCCCGGCACCAGGTCTACCCGAGCGGCCCGGCGCTAAAAGAGCTGAGACCGGCTGCGGCACCAGGTCTACCCGAGGCCCGGCAGCGAAAGGCTGAACCGGCTGCGGCACCAGGTCCACCCAGCGAGGGCGAAAGGCTGAGACCGACTGCCGGCACCAGGTCTACCCAGGGCCGGCGGCGAGAGCTGAGACCGGCTGCCGGCACCAGGTCTACCCAGCGAGCGGCGAAGCTAAGAACCGGCTGCGGCACCAGGTCTACCCAGCGGCGGGCAGAAAAGCCGAGACCGGCTGCCCGGCACCAGGTCTACCCGCGGTAGCGTACGGGAAGAGCTGAGACCCGGCGGCCGGCAACAGAGTCTACCCAGCGGCTGGCGAAAGGCGTAACCGGCCGCCCGACACCAAGTCTACCCATGGCCCGGCGAATGGCTGAGACCGGCTGCCGGCACCAGGTCTATCCCGAGGCCGGCCGCGAAAGGCCGAGACCGGCTGCCGGCACCAGGTCTACCCCGCGGCGCGGCGCGAAAGGCAAAGACTTGCTAACGGCAACAGGTCTACCCCGCGGCGCGGCGCGAAAGGTCAAGACCGGCTCCCGGCACCAGGTCTACCCGAGCGTGATCGCGAAGGCTGAGACCGCCTGCCGGCACCAGGTCTACCCGAGGCCCGGCCGAAAGGCTGAGACCGGCTGCGGCACCAGGTCTACCCAGCGGCAGCGAAAGAGCTGAGACCGGCTGCCGGCACCAGGTCTACCCAGCGGCGTAGCGAAAGCTAAGACCGACTGCCGGCAACAGGTCTACCCAGCGGCGTGGCGAAAGGCTTGAGAACCGGCTGGCGGCACCAGGTGTACCCGAGGCCAACGCAAAGGGTGAGACCGACTGCCGGCACCAGGTCTACCCAGCGGCCTTGTCGCGAAAAGCTAAGACCGACTGCCGGCACCAGGTCTATCGGTAGCGGCGTAAAGGCTAAGATAGGCTGCCGGCCAACAGGTCTACCCTGCGGTAGCGCGGCAAAAGGCGAGACCGACTGCGGCACCAGGTGTACCCGAGGCCAACAGCGAAAGGGTGAGACCGGCTGCCAGCAGCAGGTCTTCCAGCGAGCTGTAGCGAAAGCGCCGAGACCGACGCCCGGCACCACGATCTACCCGCAGCGGCGGTGAAAGGCTGAACCGACTTCCGGCACCACGTCTACCAGCGGCCCGGGGAGTCGCGAAAGGCGAGACCGGCTGCGGCACCAGGTCTACCCCGAGGCCCGGCCGCGAAAGGCTGAGACCGGCTGTCGGCACCAGGTCTACCCCGAGGCCAACCGCGAAAGGCTGAGACCGGCTGCCGGCACCAGATCTACCCCGCGGCGCGGCGGGAAAGGCTGAGACCGGTTGCGAGCACCAGGTCTATTCCGCGGCGCGGCGCGAAAGGCTAAGACCGACTGCTGGCACCAGGTCTACCCCGCGAAGCGGCACAAAAGGCTGAGACCGGCTCTCGGCACCAGGTCTACCACGGCTGGCGAAAGGCTGAGACGGTTGCTGGCACCAGGTCTACCCGAGGCCGGCCGAGAAAGACTGAGAACCCGACTGCTGGCACCAGGTCTACCCAGCGGCAAAGGCCGGGAAAGGCGAAGACCGACTGCCGGCACTGGAGTCTAAACCCGAGGGCCCGACGGCGAAAGGCTGAGACGGCTGCCCGGCAACAGGTCTACCCACCGGTAAAGGCAGCAAAGGCGAGACCGGCTGCGGCACCAGGTCTACCCGGCGAGCGAAAGGCTGAGACCGGCTGCGGCAACAGGTCTACCCATGGCCCGGCAGCGAAAGGCTGAGACTGGCTGCCGGCACCAGGTCTACCCCGAGGCGCGGCGCGAATAGCTGAGACCGGCTGCCGGCACCAGGTCTAACCCGAGGCCGGCCGCGAAAGGCTGAGACCGGCTGCCGGCACCAGGTCTACCCCGAGGCCGCCAGCAAAAGGCTGAGACCGGCAGCCGGCACCAGGTCTACCTTGAGGCCGGCCGCGAAAGGCTGAGACGGGCTGCCGGCACCAGGTCCACCCGGCCGAGCAAAGGCTGAGACCGGCTGCGGCACCAGGTCTACCCGAGCGGCCGAAAGGCTGAAGACCGACTGCCGGCACCAGGTCTACCCCGCGGCGGGGTGCGAAAGGCCGAGACCGGCTGCCGGCACCAGGTCTACCCCGAGGCGCGGCGCAAAAGGCTAAGACCGGCTGCCGGCACCAGGTCTACCCCGCGGCGCGGCGTGAAAGGCTAAGACCGGCTGCCGGCATCAGGTCTACCCTGCGGCGCGGCGCGAAAGGCTGAGACCGGCTGCCGGCACCAGGTCTACCCCGAGGCCGGCCGCGAAAGGCTGAGACCGGCTGCCGGCACCAGGTCTACCCGAGGCGCGGCGAAAGGCTGAGACCGGCTGCCGGCACCAGGTCTACCACGCGGCGCGGGGCGAAAGGCCGAGACCGGCTGCCGGCACCAGGTCTACCCCGCGGCGCTCCGCGAAAGGCTGAGACCGGCTGCCGGCACCAGGTCTACCCCGAGGCCGGCCGCGAAAGGCTGAGACCGGCTGCCTGCACCAGGTCTACCACGCGGCGCGGCGCGAAAGGCCGAGACCGGCTGCCGACACCCAATCTACCACGCGGCGCGGTGCGAAAGGCTAAGACCGGCTGCTGGCAACAGGTCTACCCCGCGGCGCAGCGCGAAAGGCTGAGACCGGCTGCCGGCACCAGGTCTACCCCGCGGCGCAGCGCGAAAGGCCGAGACCTGTCGCGGGCACCAGGTCTACCCCGCGGCAAGGCAGGAAAGGCCGAGACCGGCTGCCGCCACCAGGTCTACCCCGCGGCGCGGCGCGAAAGGCTGAGACCGGCTGCCGGCACCAGGTCCACCCCGCGGCGGGCGCGAAAGGCTGAGACCGGCTAGCGGCAACAGGTCTACCCCGCGGCGGGGCGGGAAAGGATGAGACCGACTGCCGGCACCAGGTCTACCCAGCGGTAGCGAAAGGCGAGACGGCTGCCAGCACCGTGTCTACCCAGTGGCGCCAAAAGGCTAAGACCGACTGCCCGGCACCAGGTCTACCCAGCGGCATAGCGTGAAAGGTTGAGACCGACTGCCGGCAACAGGTCTACTCCAGCGGCTGGCAGCGAGGCGAACCGACGCGGCACCACGTCTACCCAGCGGTAGCGAAAGGCTGAGATTGGCTGCGGCACCAGGTCTACCCAGCGACAGCGCGAAAGGCCGTAACCGGCCGCCCGGCACCAGATCTACCCATGGCCAGCAGATAGCTGAGACCAGCTGCGGCACCAGGTCTATCGAGGCCCGGCGGCGAAAGGCCGAGACCGGCTGCCGGCACCAGGTCTACCCAGCGGCTGGCGAAAACAAAGACACTAGCGGCACCAGGTCTACCCGCGGCAGCGAATAGCTGAGACCAGCTGCCGGCACCAGGTCTATCGAGGCCGGCCGGCGAAAGGCCGAACCGACTGCCGGCACCAGGTCTACCCAGCGGTAGCGAAAACAAAGACTTGCTTCGCGGCAACAGGTCTACCCAGCGGTAGCGAAGAGCGAGACCGACTGCCCGGCACCAGGTCTACCCGAGCGCTGGGTCGCGAAGGCTGAGACCGCCTGCCGGCACCAGGTCTACCCCGAGGCCGGCCGCGAAAGGCTGAGACCGGCTGCCGGCACCAGGTCTACCCCGCGGCGCGGCGCGAAAGGCTGAGACCGGCTGCCGGCACCAGGTCTACCCCGCGGCGCTGCGCGAAAGGTCGAGACTGGCTACCGGCACCAAGTATACGACGAGGCCGGCCGCGAAAGGCTGAGACCGGCTGTCGGCACCAGGTCTACCTCGCGGCGGGGCGCAAAAGGCTGAGACCGCCTGCCGGCACCAGGTCTACCCCGCGGCGCGGCGTGAAAGGCTAAGACCGGCTGCCGGCATCAGGTCTACCCCGCGGCGCGGCGCGAAAGGCTGAGACCGGCTGCCGGCACCAGGTGTACCCCGAGGCCAATTGCAAAAGGGTGAGACCGGCTGCCAGCACCAGGTCTACCCCGCGGCGCAGTGCGAAAAGCTAAGACCGGCTGCCGGCACCAGGTCTATCCCGAGGCGCGGCGCAAAAGGCTAAGATCGGCTGCCGGCAACAGGTCTACCCTGCGGCGCGGCGCAAAAGGCCGAGACCGGCTGCCGGCACCAGGTGTACCCCGAGGCCAACCGCGAAAGGGTGAGACCGGCTGCCAGCAGCAGGTCTTCCCCGCGGCGCAGCGCGAAACGCCGAGACCGGCCGCCGGCACCACGTCTACCCCACGGCGCGGCGTGAAAGGCTGAGACCGGCTTCCGGCACCACGTCTACCCCGCGGCGGGGTGCGAAAGGCCGAGACCGGCTGCCGGCACCAGGTCTACCCCGAGGCCGGCCGCGAAAGGCTGAGACCGGCTGTCGGCACCAGGTCTACCCCGAGGCCAACCGCGAAAGGCTGAGACCGGCTGCCGGCAACAGGTCTACCCCACGGTAAGGCAGCAAAGGCCGAGACCGGCTGCCGGCACCAGGTCTACCCCACGGCCCGGCGCGAAAGGCTGAGACCGGCTGCCGGCAACAGGTCTACCCAGCGGCCCGGTAGCGAAAGGCTGAACCGGCTGCGGCACCAGGTCTACCCAGCGGCCCGAGAGTGCGAAAGGCGAGACCGACTGCGGCACCAGGTCTACCAGGCTGACGGCAAAAGGCTAAGACCGGCTGCCGGCACCAGGTCTACCCCGCGGCGCGGCGTGAAAGGCTAAGACCGGCTGCCGGCATCAGGTCTACCCGCGGCGCGAAGGGCTGAGACCGGCTGCCGGCACCAGGTCTACCCCGAGGCCGGCCGCGAAAGGCTGAGACCGGCTGCCGGCACCAGGTCTACCCCGCGGCGCGGCGCGAAAGGCCGAGACCGGCTGCCGGCAACAGGTCTACCCCGCGGCGCGGCGCGAAAGGCCGAGACCGGCTGCCGGCACCAGGTGTACCCCGAGGCCAACCGCAAAAGGGTGAGACCGGCTGCCAGCACCAGGTCTACCCCGCGGCGCAGTGCGAAAAGCTAAGACCGTCTGCCGGCACCAGGTCTATCCAGTAGCGGCGCCAAAAAGGCTAAAGATCGGCTGCGGCAACAGGTCTACCCCTGCGGTAGCGGCATAAAAGGCAGAACCGACTGCGGCACCAGGTGTACCCGAGGCCAACAGCGAAAGGGTGAGACCGGCTGCCAGCAGCAGGTCTTCCCCAGCGGCATAGCGTAACGCCGAGACCGGCCGCCCGGCACCGCGTCTACCCGCGGTAGCGTGAAAGGCTGAACCGGCTTCCGGCACCGCGTCTACCCAGCGACGGGGTCGCGAAGAGCGAGACCGGCTGCGGCACCAGGTCTACCCGAGGCCCGGCCGGCGAAAGGCTGAGACCGGCTGTCGGCACCAGGTCTACCCGAGGCCAACAGCGAAAGGCTGAGACCCGACTGCCGGCACCAGATCTACCCAGCGGCGCGCGGGGAAAGAGCTGAGACGGTTCGCGAGCACCAGGTCTATTCAGCGGCAGCGTGTGAAAGACTAAGAACCGACTGCTGGCACCAGGTCTACCCAGCGAAGCGTACACAAAAACTGAGACCGGCTCGGCACCAGGTCTACCGCGGTAGCGAAAGGCTGAGACCGGTTGCTGGCACCAGGTCTACCCGAGGCCGGCCGAGAAAGACTGAGACCGGCTGCTGGCACCAGGTCTACCCCGCGGCAAAGGCGGGAAAGGCGAGACCGGCTGCGGCACTGGGTCTAAACCCGAGGCCCGACGGCGAAAGGCTGAGACCGGCTGCTGGCACCAGGTCTACCCCGGCCGAGCGAAAGGCTGAGACCGGCTGCGGCAACAGGTCTACCCGCGGCCCAGCGAAGAGCTGAGACGGCTGCCGGCACCAGGTCTACCCGGTAGGCGAATAGCTGAACCGACTGCCGGCACCAGGTCTAACCCGAGGCCCGGCGGCGAAAGGGCTGAGACCCGAGCTCGCGGGCACCAGGTCTACCCGAGGCCGCCAGCAAAGGCTGAGACCGGCAGCCGGCACCAGGTCTACCTTGAGGCCCGACGGCGAAAGGCTGAGGCGGGCTGCCGGCACCAGGTCCACCCACGGCCAGGCGCCAAAAGGCTGAGACCGGCTGCGGCACCAGGGTCTACCCAGCGGCGGTAGCGAAGAGCTGAGACCGGCTGCCGGCACCAGGTCTACCCAGCGGCCCGAGGGTCGCGAAAGGCGAGACCGGCTGCGGCACCAGGTCTACCCAGTAGCGGCGACAAAGGCTAAGAACCGGCTGCGGCACCAGGTCTACCCAGCGGTAGCGTGAAAGAGCTAAGACCGGCTGCGGCATCAGGTCTACCCTCGCGGCCGGCGAAGAGCTGAACCGGCTGCCGGCACCAGGTCTACCCGAGGCCGGCCGGCGAAAGGCTGAGACCGGCTGCGGCACCAGGTCTACCCGGCGGTAGCGAGAGCGAGACCGGCTGCGGCACCAGGTTTACCCAGCGGCTCAGCGAAAGGCTGAGACCGACTGCGGCACCAGGTCTACCCGAGGCCCGGCCAGCGAAAGGCTGAGACCGGCTGCCTGCACCAGGTCTACCCGCGGCAGCTGGCGAAAGGCGAGACCGACTGCCGACGCAATCTACCCGCGGTAGCGTGCAAAGAGCTAAGACCGACTGCGGCAACAGGTCTACCCAGCGGCAGCGAAGGCTGAACCGGCTGCGGCACCAGGTCTACCCAGCGGCGCGCGCGAAAGGCGAGACCTGTCGCGGGCACCAGGTCTACCAGCGGCAAGGCAGGAAAGGCCGAGACCGGCTGCCGCCACCAGGTCTACCCCGCGGCACGGCGCGAAAGGCTGAGACCGGCTGCGGCACCAGGTCCACCCCGCGGCGGGCGCGAAAGGCTGAGACCGGCTAGCGGCAACAGGTCTACCCCGCGGCGGGGCGGGAAAGGATGAGACCGACTGCCGGCACCAGGTCTACCCCGCGGCGCGGCGCGAAAGGCCGAGACTGGCTGCCAGCACCGTGTCTACCCCGAGGCGTGGCGCAAAAGGCTAAGACCGGCTGCCGGCACCAGGTCTACCCCGCGGCGCAACGTGAAAGGTTGAGACCGGCTGCCGGCAACAGGTCTACTCCGCGGCGCAGCGCGAAAGGCCGAGACCGGCCGCCGGCACCACGTCTACCCCGCGGCGCGGCGCGAAAGGCTGAGATTGGCTGCCGGCACCAGGTCTACCCCGCGGCGCAGCGCGAAAGGCCGTAACCGGCCGCCGGCACCAGGTCTACCCCGCAGCGCGGCGCGAATGGCTGAGACCAGCTGCCGGCACCAGGTCTATCCCGAGGCCGGCCGCGAAAGGCCGAGACCGGCTGCCGGCACCAGGTCTACCCAGCGGTAGCGAAGAGCAAAGACACTACGCGGCAACAGGTCTACCCGCGGCAGCGAAGGCGAGACCGGCTCGGCACCAGGTCTACCGGCGGCCGAAAGGCTGAGACGCCTGCGGCACCAGGTCTACCCGAGGCCGACGGCGAAAGGCAGAGACGGCTGCCGGCACCAGGTCTACCCCGGCGGCGCGGCGCGAAAGGCTGAGACCGGCTGCCGGCACCAGGTCTACCCTGCGGCGCGGCGCGAAAGGCCGAGACCGGCTGCCGGCACCAGGTGTACCCCGAGGCCAACCGCGAAAGGGTGAGACCGGCTGCCAGCAGCAGGTCTTCCCCGCGGCGCAGCGCGAAACGCCGAGACCGGCCGCCGGCACCACGTCTACCCCGCGGCGCGGCGTGAAAGGCTGAGACCGGCTTCCGGCACCACGTCTACCCCGCGGCCCGAGGAGTCGCGAAGAGCGAGACCGGCTGCGGCACCAGGTCTACCCGAGGCCCGACGGCGAAAGGCTGAGACCGGCTGTCGGCACCAGGTCTACCCGAGGCCAACGGCGAAAGGCTGAGACCGACTGCCGGCACCAGATCTACCCAGCGGCCCGTAGCGGAAAGACTGAGACCGGTTCGCGAGCACCAGGTCTATTCAGCGGTAGCGAGAAACTAAGAACCGACTGCTGGCACCAGGTCTACCCAGCGAGCGCTACAAAAACTGAGACCGGCTCTCGGCACCAGGTCTACCCCACGGCGCGGCGCGAAAGGCTGAGACCGGTTGCTGGCACCAGGTCTACCCCGAGGCCGGCCGAGAAAGACTGAGACCGGCTGCTGGCACCAGGTCTACCCCGCGGCAAGGCGGGAAAGGCCGAGACCGGCTGCCGGCACTGGGTCTAAACCGAGGCCGGCCGCGAAAGGCTGAGACCGGCTGCTGGCACCAGGTCTACCCCACGGCGCGGCGCGAAAGGCTGAGACCGGCTGCCGGCAACAGGTCTACCCATGGCAGCGAAGAGCTGAGACTGGCTGCGGCACCAGGTCTACCCGGTGGCGAATAGCTGGGAACCGGCTGCCGGCACCGGGTCTAACCCGAGGCCCGGCGAAGGCTGAGACCGACTGCGGGCACCAGGTCTACCCGAGACCCGCCAGCAAAAGGCTGAGACCGGCAGCGGCACCAGGTCTACCCGAGGCCGGCAGCGAAAGGCTGGGAGCGGGCTGCGGCACCAAGGTCCACCCACGGCCCGAGGCGCAAAAGGCTGAGACCGGCTGCGGCACCAGGTCTACCCAGCGGCCCGAGCGAAGAGCTGAACCGGCTGCGGCACCAGGTCTACCAGCGGCGAGTCGCGAAAGGCGAGACCGGCTGCGGCACCAGGTCTACCCAGTAGCGGCAAAGGCTAAGACCGGCTGCGGCACCAGGTCTACCCAGCGGCCCGTGAAGAGCTAAGACCGGCTGCGGCATCAGGTCTACCCTGCGGCAGCGAAAGGCTGAGACCGGCTGCGGGCACCAGGTCTACCCCGAGGCCGACGCTTGAAAGGCTGAGACCGGCTGCGGCACCAGGTCTACCCGGCGGTAGCAAGGCGAGAACCCGGCTGCGGCACCAGGTTTACCCAGCGGCTCAGCGAAGAGCTGAGACCGGCTGCGGCACCAGGTCTACCCGAGGCCGGCCGAAAGGCTGAGACCGGCTGCCTGCACCAGGTCTACCAGCGGCTTGTGCGAAAAGCGAGACCGGCTGCCGACACCCAATCTACCACAGCGGTAGCGTGCGAAGAGCTAAGACCGGCTGCTGGCAACAGGTCTACCCGGGGCGGCAGCGCGAAAGGCTGAACCGGCTGCGGCACCAGGTCTACCCAGCGGCCTAGCGAAAGGCCGAAGACCTGTCGCGGGCACCAGGTCTACCACGGCAAGGCAGGAAAGGCCGAGACCGGCTGCCGCCACCAGGTCTACCCAGCATTGTAGCGAAAGAGCTGAGACCGGCTGCGGCACCAGGTCCACCCAGCGGCTGACGAGCTGAGACCGGCTAGCGGCAACAGGTCTACCCGGCGGGCGGAAAGGATGAGACCGACTGCGGCACCAGGTCTACCCGCTGGCCGACGAAGAGCGAGACCGGCTGCCAGCACCCAGTGTCTACCCAGTGGCAGCGCCAAAGGCTAAGACCGGCTGCGGCACCAGGTCTACCCGCGGTATAGCGTGAAAGGTTAGAGACCGGCTGCGGCAACAGGTCTACTCAGCGGCAGCGGGCGAACCGGCCGCGGCACCACGTCTACCAGCGGTACGCGAAAGAGCTGAGATTGGCTGCGGCACCAGGTCTACCCAGCGGCAGCGAGAGCTGAACCGACGCCGGCACCAGGTCTACCCACGCCCGGGTAGCGAAGGCAGACCGGCTGCGGCGCAGGTCTACCGAGCCCGAGCGAAGGGCTGAGACCGGCTGCGGCACCAGGTCTATCCCGAGGCCCGTAGCGAAAGGCGAGACCGGCTGCGGCACCAGGTCTACCCATGGCGGCAGCGAAGGCTGAGACCAGCTGCGGCACCAGGTCTACCCGCAGCGCGACGAGATAGCACGAGACCAGCTGCCGGCACCAGGTCTACCCGAGGCCTGGCGCGAAAGGCAGAGACCGGCTGCGGCACCGGTCTACCCAGCGGCTAGCGAAAGGCGAGACCGGCTCGCGGCACCAGGTCTACCCAGCGGTAGCGAAAGGCTGAGACCGACTGCGGCACCAGGTCTACCAGCGGTCGCGAAGGCTGAACCGCCTGCGGCACCAGGTCTACCGAGGCTGACGCGAGCTGAACCGGCTGCGGCACCAGGTCTACCAGCGAGCTGAGACCGGCTGCGGCACCAGGTCTACCCAGCGGCTGGCGAAAGAGTCGAGACTGGCTACCGGCACCAAGTATCTGACTGAGGCCGACGCGAAAGGCTGAGACCGGCTATGCGGCACCAGGTCTACCAGCAGCGGCGAGCAAAGGCTGAACCGGCTGCGGCACCAGGTCTACCCAGCGGCTGCAAAAGGGTGAGACCGACTGCGGCACCGGGTCTACCCGAGGCCGGCCGCGAAAAGCTGAGACCGGCTGCCGGCACCAGGGTCTACCAGCCCAGCGCAAAAGGGCGTGAAGGCCGTGACGGCTGCACAGCACCAGGTCTACCCGGCGGCATAGGCGAAAAGTGAGACCGGCTGCGGCACCAGGTCTACCCAAGCCCGGCCGAGAAGGCGAGACCGGCTGCGGCACCAGGTCTACCCAGCGGCCAGGCGTAAGAGCTGAGACCGGCTGCGGCACCAGGTCTACCCAACAGCGGCGCTAAAGGCTAAGACCGGCTGCGGCACCAGGTCTACCAGCGGCCTTGGCAGGCTGAGACCCGGCTGCGGCACCAGGTCTACTCAGCGGGGGTGCGAGAGCGAGACCGGCTGCCCGGCACCAGGTCTACCCATGGCGTGGCGAGACCCACCGCGGCACCGTCTACCACTGCGGTGGCGAAAGGCTGAGACCGGCTGCGGCACAGGTCTACCCAGCGGTAGCGCAGCTGAGGGGCCGTCTGCGGCACCAGGTCTACCAGCGGCCTTAGCGAAAGCTGAGACCGGCTGCGGCACACAGGTCTACCCTGCGGTAGCGGCGAAAGGTTGAGACCGACTGCCGGCAACAGGTCTACCCGGCGAGAAGAGCTGAGACCCGGCTCGCGGCACCAGGTCTACCCGCGGCTGGCGGAAAGGCGGGAACCGGCTGCTGGCACCAGGTCTACCCAGCGGCCCTGGTGAAAGGCTGAGACGGGCTGCGGCACCAGGTCTACCCAAGGCCCGAGGCTGAAAGGCGAACCGGCTGCGGCACCAGGTCTACCGCGGTGGCCCGTAAGGCCGAGACCGGCTGCGGCCTAGGTCTACCCGTGGCAGCGAAGGCTGAGACCGGCTGCGGCACCAGGTCTACCCGAGGCGGCGAAGGCTGAGACCGGCTGCGGCGCAAAGGAGTCTACCCAGCGGCCAGGCGTGAAAACGGGCTGGCCGGCGACCAGGTCTACCCAGGCTCGACGCGTGAAGAGCTCAGACCGCTGCGGCACCGGGTCTACCCGAGCGGCGAAGAGGCTGAACCGGCTGCGGCACCAGGTCTAACCCGAGCGGCAGCAAAGAAAGCTGAGACCGGCAGCGGCACCAGGTCTACCCTGAGGCCGCCAGCGAAAGGCTGAGACCGGCTGCGGCACCGGACTACACCAGCGGCGATGCGAAGGCTGAGACCGGCTGCGGCACCAGGACTACTCAGCGGCAGAGTGCGAAGGGCGCAGACCGGCTGCGGCACCAGGTCTACCCTGTGGCCGAGCCCGCTGAAAGCTGAGACCGGCTGCCGGCACCAGGTCTACCCGAGGCGGCGCGGCAAGGCTGAGACGGCTGCGGCACCAGAGTCCACCCAGCGACAGCGGCGCGAAAGGCTGAACCGGCTGCGGCACAAAGGTCTACCAGCGGTAGCGAAAAGCTGAGACCGGCTGCGGCACCGGGGTCTACCAGGCCCGGCGAAAAGGCTGAGACCGGCTGCGGCACCAGGGATCTACCAGCGGCAGCGGGCGAAAGGCCGTGAACCGGCTGCCGCCACCAGGTCTACCAGCGTGGCGACGAGGCTGAGACCGGCTGACGGCACCAGGTCTACCCGGTAGCGTCAAAAGGCTAAAGACCGGCTGCCGGCACCAGGTCTACTCAGCGGCCGAGATCTGCAAAAGGCGAGACCGACTGCCCGGCACCAGAGTCTACCCAGCGGTGGCGCTAGAAAAAGGCTAAGACCCGCCGCGGCACCAGGTCTACCCTCTTGGCCCAGCGTAAAAGGCGAGACCGACTGCGGCACGGGGTCTACCCAGCGGCCAGCGGCGAAAGGTGAGACCGGCTGCGGCACCAGGTCTACCAGCGGCGCAGCGAAAAGTTCGAGACCGGCTGCCCGGCACAAGGTCTACCCTGCGGTAGCGTGGCGAAAGGCCGAGACCCGACTGCGGCTACAGGTCTACCCAGCGGCGAGAGCGGAAAGGGCTGAGACGGCTGCGGCACCAGGTCTACCAGCGGCGAGCGCGAAGGCTGAACCGGCTGCGGCACCGAGGTCTACCCGAGGCCCGGCAGCCGAAGAGCTGAGACCGGCTGCGGCACGGGTCTACCCGAAGGCGCGGCGAAAAGGCTGAGACCGGCTGCGAGCGCCGAGGTCTACCAGCGGCAAGGGCGAAAGGCGAGACCGGCTGCGGCACCAGGTCTAACCACGGCGGCGGCCCAAAGGCTAAGACCGACTGCGGCACCAGGTCTACCCTGCGGCTGGCACATGAAAGGCTGAACCGGCTGCGGCGCAGACTACCCAGCGGCTAGTCGAAGGCGAGTTGGCTGCGGCACCAGGTCTACCCACAGAGGCCCGGCGAACTGAACCGGCTGCGACACAGGTCTACCCGAGGCGGCGGGACGGCTGAGACCGTGCGGCGCAAGGGTCTAGCCCAGCGGCTGAGACAGGCTGCGGCACTAGGTCTAGCGAAGTTCGAACCGGCTGCGGCCGGAGTCTAGCGGCGAAAGGCGAGACCAACTGCGGCAGCAGGTCTACCCACCCGGTGGCGGCAAAAAGGCTGAGACCCGGCTGCGGCACCAGGTCTACCCTGCGGTAGCGGGGAAGGCGAGACCGGCTGCGGCACCAGAGTCTACCCACGGCGCGAAAAGGCTGAGACCGGCTGCGGCACCAGGTCTACCCTGCGAGCAGGGCGAAGACGGAACCTGGCTGCGGCACCAGGTCTACCCAGCGGCGGGGAAGGTTGGAACCGGCTGCGGCACAGGTCTACTTTACAGTGTGGCCCGCGGAGGCGAGACCGGACTGCGGCACCAGAGTCTACTCGAGGCAGCTGACGCGAGAGCTGAGACCGGTGCCCGGCACCAGGTCTACCCGGGGCGGCCGAAAGGCTGAAGACCGGGCTGCTGCGCCGGAGTCCACCCAGCAGGCGAAGGCTGAGACCGGCTGCGGCACCAGGTCTACCAGCTGGCCAGGCGCGAAAACTGAGACCCGGGCTGCGGCACCAGGTCTACCCGGGCGACCGTGAAAGACCGAACCCGGCTGCATGCAACAGGTCTACCCTCGGCTAGGGCGCTTTGGAAGACGGCTGCGGCACCAGGTCTAACCAGCGCATGCGCCAAAGGCTAAGACCGCTGCGGCGCTCGGGGTCTACCCTGAGACTGCCGCAGGCGAGACCGGCTGCCGGCACTAGGAGCTACTCGGCAATCACGAGCCGACCGGCTGCGGCACTGAAGGCTTCTCCGGCTTAATCGCGAAGGCCGAGATTGGCTGCGGCACCAGGTCTACCCTGAGGCCCGACATGAAGCTGAGACCGGCTGCCCGACACCAGGTCTACCCGAGCCCTGACACGAAGAGCTGAACCGGCTGCCGGCGCCGAGTCCACCCTAGCGACAGCGCGAAAGGCTGAGACCGGCTGCGGCACAAAGGTCTACCAGCGTAGTGCCGAACCGGCTGCGGCACGGGAGTCTACCCGAGGCGGCCGAAGCGAAGAGACCCGATCGCGGCACCAGGTCTACCTCAGCGGCATGCGGAAAAGGCCCGTGACTGGCTGCGCCACCAGGTCTACCCAGCGATGGCGCGAAAGGCCTGAGATAGGGCTGCGGCACCAGGTCTACCAGCGGCAGTGTAAAGAGCTGGACCCGGCTGCGGCACCAGGTCTACTCGGCGGGGTCGCGAAGGCGAGACCGAGCTGCGGCACCAGGTCTACCAGCGGTGGAAAACAGCGACCAGCTGCCGGCACCAGGTCTACCCTGTGGTAGCGAAAAGCCGAGACCGGCTGCGGCACCGGGTCTACCCGCGTGGCGCAAAGGCTGAGACCGGCTGTCGGCACCAGGTCTACCAGCGGTGTAGCGAGTTGAACCGGCTGCGGCACAAGGTCTACCCTGCGGCGCGAAAGGCGAGACCAACTGCCGGCAACAGGTCTACCAGCGGTAGGAAGAGGCTGAGACGGGCTGCGGCAGATCTACAGCGGCGAAGAGCTGAGACCGGCTGCCCGGCGAGTCTACCCAGCGGTGGCGACGTGCGGCGGAAATCTACCCCGAGGCCCGGCCGAAAGGCTGCAGACCCGGCTCGACACCAGATCTACCAGCGGCAAAGGCGAAGGCGAGGCCGGCTGCCGGCACCGGGTCTAACCAGCGAAGCGAGGCTGAGACCGCTGCGGCATCGGTCTACCCTACTGATCGCGGCCTTGAGCCGAGACCGGCTGCGGCACTAGGACTACCAGCTGAGCGCAATGCGAGGCAGCGGCTGCGGCACCAGGTCTACCCTCGAGGCCGGTCGCGAGGCTGAAGACCGACTGCGGCACCAGGAGTCTACCCGAGGCGGCGCGAGCAGACGGCTGCGCATCGGGTCTACGGCAGCGTAGCGAAGAGTCCGGCTGCGGCACCAGGGTCTACCGCGCAGCGCAAAGTTCGAAGACCGGCTGCGGCACAGAGGTCTACGACTGGCGGCGAAGCGCAGAACCAACTGCGGCAACAGCGTCTACCCGGTCGTCGCTTGAAGACGAACCGGCTGCGGCACCAGATCTACCGACGGCAGCGGAAAAGGTGAGACCAGCTGCGGCACCAGGTCTACCCTGCTGAGGCAGGGGAAGGGCGAGACCGGCTTTCGGCGCAAGGTACCCGGTGGTGAAGTTGAGACTGGCGCGGCGCCAAGATATCTAAGGCAGGCCACCGAATTGCCCGACAACCGATCTCCGCTCCGCCCTTAACCCGACAACGATCTTCGACACTTTCCGCCGATAATTCAAACTGATGCCGTAATCGACCTGTCGCGGGTAAATCAGTGCCCGGCAACGATCACCTTCCGCCTGGCGACTGGTGCCAACCGATCCTTTCCGCCACGCCCAGTGCGTTCTATTGCGTGCAGATTGATATCTCGACCTTCGCCGCCAGAGACCGATATGATGCCGACGGCAGGTCTTCAAACTTTTCAGCATGCGCCAGCGGTGAACAATTAACGGCGATCTCAACACTTCGCCGCTTACGGCAAACCGATGCCGGCAACCCGATCTCAGCGGCATGAATATCTCAACCTTCGGCGACGACCTCGAAGTAAACCGGCAACCAATCTCGACGCTTCTGTTCTTTGGCGATATCAATGCCAGCGGCATATGCTGCCCTGGCGGCTTAGGATTAATTTCAGTGCCCGACGGCGATCTCGGCTGCTAAACCACTGCGAAGATTCGGTGCCGAAACGATCTCTTTATCGGCGACCTCGAGGTCGACTTCAATTAGCGACGGCGGTCTCGACCTTCGCTACGCTTGATGCGGCTGCTATTAACGGCGGTCTCGACCCCGCCGTGAACAATTACCGACAGCGATCGCTGCTACCGCAAACAATTGCCGACAGTTGATCTGTGCCCGGCGCGCGAAGTAGGCTGCTGACGCGACGGCACGTTATTTCGGCGGCTAACGCTTGAGGATGGGCTCTCGAAGATGCCGACAACCGATCTCAGCACTAAACGGCGCCGGTGACCGATGCCGGCTGGCGATCTCGGCTGCGCCAGCGTAAACGTGATGATCTGATTTACAGCAATGCGTGATGCCGACGGCGGTCTCGACTGCTACCGTCTGGTGCCGACAGCTTCTTCTTCGCCGGCCTGATTGAACAACACATTCTCGAAACCTTCGCTGCGCCCATTGTGGAAACAATTGGCGACCAATCGCGACCTTCTCCAATCTGGTCGCATTTCGAATGCCGGGCGATCTCCTTTCGGCGACACCGGTGGAACCGATTGCCAGCCGATCTCCTTCGCGCGCCCGTGAAACAACGCCCGGGTCTGCTTCGGCACCTGTCGCGGTGAACTTCAGTACTCAACTTCCGACGACTTCGGTAGACCACAAACGGCGATTCTCAACCTTTATTGCCGACCAGGCTGCCCGACTTATTGTCTCGACGCTTTGATGGCGCGGAGAAGGTCTAATGCCGACGGCCGGTCTCGGCTGCTACATGCATGTGGTCAATATCTAGTGCCGACGGCGATCTCAACTTCGCGCTGGAATGCCGCGAATGCTGGTGCGACAGCGGTCTTCGCCGCTTCAGTAGATGTGCCCGCGGTCTCCCAACTTCCCTTCACGGCACCGGCGCTTCCGTAACCGTTGCATGCGCTACGTCTGACCTTTCACCCGACCGGGCAAATTCCATTTAACCCGATCTCGCTTGCAGCGGCAGCCGGTCTCGGCGACCTGGTGCCGGCAGCCGGTATCCCGCCCGCCGGAAACCTGGTGCCGACAGCGATGCTAACGCTTCGTGCCGGCGCCTAAAGCCGACCTGTGCAACAACGATCTCCCCTTCAGCGCTTCCGGCGCCGCAGGTGGAGCCTGGTGCCCGACAACCCGATCTCTTTACTTCCCGCCCGCAGTCAGGCTGGTGCGGCAGCATTTCCGGCCTTTCCCGCAGCCAGCGTTGGTGCCGGCCAACACGATCTCGGCCTTTCGCCGTCGCTGGTAATCTGAACCGACGGCAGGTCTCGGCGCACCAGCGCAGTAACTTTCACCCAGGCTGAAATTGTTGCCTTATTCGACGCTAAACACCGGCGCCGCGGGGTAGCATTGTGCCCGGCGATCGCCGGTTTTCGTAGCAGCGGTGAGCAGTGCCCGATCTCAACAGGTGACCGGTGCCGGCAGCAGGTCAACACCGGCGGTGAATTAATTGTCGGCGATCTCAACGCTGGCGGCGACTTCGAGGTGGGCTACGGTGCCGACAATCTCCGCCGCGGGCACCTTGGCATTAATCATAACGGCAGCTTGATGCGCGGGTAAACGAACGACGGCGGTCTTAACCTTTGGCGCGCTTCGGTGGTGATGCCCGACAGCGATCTCGGCAACTTGCAGCAGTACCTGGCTGAAGCGGTCTCGCCTCGGCGAGCCCGAATTCAGGCTCGATTGCCCGGCATTCGACCTTTCGCGCCCGGCGCCAGCGAACCAGGCTATTGCTGACGGCCGGTCTCCTTCCCGCTTCGCCCGACCGACGGCGGGTCTCGCCTTTCGCCAGCGCATGGGCTAAACAGTTATTCAGCCATGTCGCAGCCGGTCATGGTCTCAACGCAGCGCCAGTGGTGGTGCCGGGCAGCGGTCTTCATGCGCGCCGGCGTACGTGAACACCAGTGCGGCGTTGAATCTATTTTCGGCTGTAGCAGACGCCGGCAGCTCGGCGCACCCATAGCGGTAAACCTGGTTAGCGACGGCGGTCTTAACCTTTTAACGCCGGCGCTTCATTAGGCGCCGGTGCCGACGTATCTCGGCCTTTCGGCGCTGCGCGAAGTGGCGGCAACCGGTACCATGCGTGAAGATGACGTCAACCTTTCGACGATTCAGTGAACCAGGTGCTGACGGCGAACTCACGCTTTAAGCGCTGGCGCTTCGGCGAGGTAAACCTTAGGCGGCGGGTCTCAACGCTTCAGCCTGTCGCCAGTGAACTGCCCGGCAACTGATATCAACTGCTGTGACGACCTCGGTCAGGCTTATTGATGACGGCGATCTTATCGCGACGGCGTCGGCATGCATTGTATGATCAATCCCCAATTGCCGACGGCGGTCTCGAACGCTTAAGCCGGCAATTATCTGAATGCCGACGGCGGTCTCGACACTTTAAACGCTTCCCGCGGGTAAACCTGTGCCCGACGGCGATCTTAACCTGGCATGGGTGGGTGGTGCCCGACGGCAGGTCTCGACCGGCGGCGCGAACCCGCGTCACGGCGATCTAACTTCGCGATTTCGGGTAGTGGTGCCGTGGCCGGTCTCAACTTACTTCGGCGGCGGTACAAACCTGTTGCTGGCGCGGCGTCAACCTTTCGGCGCCCACGGCGCTTCGTGAACCGATCTCAGCTCCACGCCCATGTGGAATCTGTTAACGACGCGATCCAGCCATGAAAATTGAACCTGTCGCGGCAGGTCTCGACCTTCGGCGCGGGTGGAACCTGGCGATCTCCTTTCCGCTTCCGCTGTGAGGAATTGCGTATGACGATCTCCTTTCCGCGCCGCGAAGTGGAAGCTTCGGTGCGCGGTCTCCAACCTTTCGCCATACGGCGTGCCTGTTGCCCGACAGTTAATCAACTGGCGGCCGCCAGGAATTCGGAACCTTGACGCGACGGCGGTCTCGAGCTTTTCGGCGCTTTCGCGGTCATTTATTGCCCATTGCCGGTCTCTTCGGCGTGATTTCCGATAACGGCGATATGACGCCGGCGTACGGAATGGAAACCTGGTGCGGCGGTGGTATCGATTTTCGGCGCCGCGCTCGTGAACCTGATGCCCGGCAACCCGATCTTCGGCGGTGACTCTGTTGCCACGGCGGCTTCCGATCTCAACCTTCGCTGGCGCTGATGCCGACGGCCGGGTCTTAACGCCGGCGTACTGGTCAGGTACAATTATGGCAACCGATCTCAACCCTTCCGTCATGAAGATGGAAACCACGGTGCTTGACGGCCGGGTCTCGACACTTTCTCGACGACTTCCGGGGTGGAACGACGGCGATCTTCGGCATAAATGCTCGGTCAATGGCAATCCGCGGCCTTTCCGCTGGCAGCGGTCAGACCTGGTGCCCGAGCCGGTCTCGGCAACTTCTCCGACGATTTCGGAGCTGGAACGTTACTGACAATGCCATTGCTACGCTTCGGCGCTTGGCCGAGGTAGGCTGCTGTTAGCGGCAGCGATCTCAACCTTCGGCGCCGAATTAGACTTATTGCCAAACGGCCGGTCTCAGCTGCAGATTTAATTGCCGTTTAACCCGTCTCGACCTTCGCTTACGGCGGCCGCTGTGGAAACTATGTGCCGACAGCGATCGCCCTGGCGTAGCAGTGCGACTCTGATTGCCCGACAACGGTCTCAACCTTCGCTTCGCCCGGCGGTGGAAACTTCGACGTCTCGACCTTTCGCGCGGCGCTTGCAATTCGGTGCTGGCCGGTAGTCTGATTTTCGTAGCGTGATTGGCGACCTGAAGTGCCGACAGCGATCTCTCGACCTTTAAACGCCAGCAGCGGTGTGGTGCTGCTTTATTATCAACAGCACAGCGCCAACGCCCTGGCGACGACAATCCGCGAAGGTCATTTAAATTGCCCATCTCAACCTTTCGCCGGTAGCGACTTCAGTGCCGACGGCTTCCTGCGGCGGAGACTGTGCGCAATACCCGATCTCCAGTCTGCGATCGGCGGCCAATTGACCGACGGCAGGTCGCAGCTTCGCTGCAATGCAATTTTGTGCCGACAACCCTCGGCGCCTATTAAATGGAACGGCAGTTCGACATGCCGATTGGCATGCCCGACAACCTACCGACCTTCGGCGGCTGCGAGATTAACTGACTCCGACGACGATCTATTGCTGGCGCGGCGCTTCAGTTAGACTACAATTAACGACGGTCTCGACCTTCATCGGCGCGTGTTGTTGCCGGCGATTGTTCGGCTATGCGATCGACCTAAGTGGAACAAACGGCCGATCTCGACCTGCGAATGAACAGTGCTTGCGGCAACGGGTCTTAATTTTAGCGTTAACGCTTCGGGCTTCAGACTATTGCCCGACGGCCGGTCTCGTCGCGGCGCTGTCGAGGTAGATGCCCGACGGCGATCTCCGACCTTTAAGTCGTATGCGATCTCGACTTCGCTGTGGTGAACCTGATTGCCGACGGCGGTCTCAACCTTTCGCGTGGTCGTCAATGGTGCCGACGGCGGGTCTTCTTACTTCGACGCCGATTCGGTACAGGTGGTTCGGCAACCGATTTCGCCGTGACGACCTCGAGAACTTCCGACGGCGATCTCCTTCGGCGCTTATCTTTCAGTGGGCTTAATTGACTGATCTCAACCTTTCGGCTGCCGTAGCGACAGACCCTGACGAACAGCCCGATCGACCTTCATACACCGGCGGCAGCGAATGCCGACGGCGGTCTGGCCTTTCCCCGACTGGCGGCCGGTCGTCTGCCGACGGCCGATCTCGGCTTCAGCGGTCAATATCTTTAACGCCCGGCGTACTCGAAGCGGAACGCCGACGAGCGATTTTAATGCGTACCAGTGGGCTTACAGACCGACGGCCGGGTCTCCCCAAACGCCCGGCAGCGGTGATTGCCCGGCAACCCGATCTTTAACCTTTCGGCTGGCGTGACGGTGGAATATGACAACGGTCATAAACGCTTCCGGCGCCGGCGTACCGGATACCCTGGTGCCGACATTACTTCGCGCGGCGTAATAGTGTTCTGATGCCGCTGGCTGATCTCCTTTCGACGATTTTCCGGTGAACCTGATTGTAGACGGCGATCAACAACTTCGTATGCGCGCGGTGATTGCCGTCAACGATCTCAACAACACCATTTTCCAGCGTATTGCCGACGACGGTCCTCTTCGGCTTTCTTTGTGATAAATTGACGATCGATTTACCGGCGCCGATATGGTGCCGACGGCGATCATCCGTAATGAGGATGGAAGCTGGAGCGGCCGGGTCATTGCTTCGGCGCTTCAGCGCATCGAATAGACCTGATGCCGACGACGATCTCCATCGCCAACGGTCGCGTGCCGACGATTGATCTCGACCTTCGCGCCGGCGGCCGCGGAATTGAACGGGTCTCGAAATTTCGGCGGTCGTCAGCGATCTCCAGCTTCTCGATCGGTGAATTCGTGCGCTTCGATACCGGAACACTGGTCGCGGCGATGGTCGATTTCGGCGGCAGATGAACTTGTTAGCGAACGGCGGGTCGACTACTTGCTACCGTACAAACTTGATTGACGGATATCGCTTCGGCGCCGGCGCCAGCGAATAATTTCGATGCCGACGACGATCTTCTTTAGCGGCGTATCGGGCTGGTCGACGGCGATCTCCCCTTCGCACTTCCGTCGCAGGGCGCGAACGGCGATGCAAACGCTACCGACACCGAGGAATGAGCAAACAACCCGATACTCACCGCTTTAAGCGCCATGCTCACGGTGGTGGTGGCGACTTGACCAATCGCAGCAACTTCGCCCACTGCCCAGCAGTGCATTTCCTGACGATCTCCAACCGACGACCTTTTCGAACCGGAGATGCCCGACAGCGGTCGTGGCAACATTCTCACCGGCGCCCTGACCGTGAGGTGAACTGTAGCGACGGCGATCTCCTTTAGCGACGACCTCGGTGGCGATCTCAGCTGCTGGCTGACGACCACCGGGGAACTGAACTGGTGCTATCGACGCTTTAAGCAGCAGTGTTCACCGATTAGGCTGCGGCGGATGCTCGCCCCTTTCGCGCCCAGATGCCAGGCGTGCCCGACAACGATTACTGGCGCCGGCGCTTCAGTTGAACCTGGTGCCCGACAGCGATCACCATTTTAAGCGCCCGGCGCTTACGGCGACTGCTGAACGCATGCGGCGTTCTGAAACGCTTCTCGACCGTTTTCGAAGACTGGGCTTACCAGACCCGACGGTCAGCCTTTGGCGAGGGTATTGTGCCCGACATCATTGCTGCGTACGGCGCGGGCTTCTGAACGACGGCAGGTCGCTCGCGTGCTATGGTCAGGTCGGTTACCGGTGTCGATCGTCAGTGTTGAACGGTCGTCGCCAGCGTGAGAACCATTGTTGCCCGACTGATTGTCACCGGCCTTCGCTGGCCGCTGAGGTAAAATTGCCGTTTGGCGGTCTCAGCTGCCGCGCCCGTAAACCGGTGCCCGACGGCGATCTCGGCTTACCGGCGGCGACTACCGGTGACCACAATTGCCGACGGCGATTCAACACTTCGCCAGCCTGGTTTCATCGCGCGGTGGCATTGACGGCGGTCTCCCCCTTCGTGGCGGTACGGTAGCGACGGCGGTTACCCCGGCGCTGCCAAAACCTGGTGCCGACCCGATATCAACCTTTCCACCCGCCAGTGCGTGCAATTGCCGACGGCTTTCCATGCAGAAGGTAATTGCCCGGCAGCGGGTCTCGGCTTTCATGGCAGCGGCGTGCGGCTGTGGATATTCTGGTTTTATTAGCGACGGCAGGTCGGCTTCGGCGCTTTAAGCCCGTATTGACCTGGTGCCCGGCAGCCGGTCTCAACCTCCGGTGAACTGTGCCCGTACCTTCCCGTCACCCGCTGGCATCTGGTGAAACTGATTGCCCGGCGATAATCTTTAAACCAGCAGTGCCGACGGCGATCTTTCACCATTGCCTACACCGCGATGACCTGGTGCCCGACAGCGGTCTCAACAGCGCCGGCGCCAGTAGGCGCGACGGCGGTCTTTAGCGCGGCGCTGGCCGGTCTCCAGCTTCCCGGTCGGCGAGCAAATACAATTATGACTTGCTGTCTCGACTTTCGACGACCTTGCGGCGATTCTCAACACGCATCTTCTTATTGGCGACGGCTCCAATGCCGACGCTGCCGCGAATTGAGCTGTTGAAGCGATCTCCTTCGACGACCTCGCGACGGCGGTCTCGCTTAGCACGGCGTATCTCCACAAGCGCTGTCGCCCGGTGAACATTGCCCCGGCAACCGTGACGACCTGAATTGAACAGTCTCAACCGGCGACGACTGGTGCCCGGCAATGATCACCGACGCTTCACCTTAACCGGCGATTCTGAACCGACGAAAATCTCGGCCGCGCCCGTCTTACGAGGCGCGACCGGTCGCGACAGCATTTAACCCGGCGGCAGACCAGACCTGGTGCGACGGCGATGCGGCAGCGCTGGCCCGACGTTGCCTGCAGCGATAAACACTGCTCGGTCGACTTTTCGGTGAACCTGGTGCCCGGCTTCTCACCGTATGGTATTCGGTGCCCGGCGGCGGTCTGTGCTGGCGCGGAACCACGGTGCCCACGCGGCGTCTTCAACTCACGCGTGAACCTGTTGCGACGCCCGATCTTCAATGCGCGCCCGGCGCCGACCTGTTGACAGCCGATGCCGACCTCAGCGCTTCCGCGCTTACCGACTGTGCCCGACGGCGGATATTTCCGCCCAGCACGCGGGCTGTTTCCTGAGGCGACGGCGAACACTTTCCACGCCCAGCCCTCGAATTAGGCCTTTCGCCTGCCCGTGGCTGCCCGACGGCGGTCGACCTTTCCAGCCGCAGAGTAGGCTGGCGGCGGGTCTCGGCTTTCGCCCGCGGCAAACTGTTGCCCGGCATTATTCTTCGACGCTTCGCGCGGCATACAAAATTGTGCCGACGGCGCCGATATATTCGGCAGCTTCTTGCAGTAAACCTGGTGCCGACGGCGGTCTCCAGCGATCTTTTGCCGGGGCTAATTTCCATTGCCCGACGATCTCGGCCCGCCCAGCGGCGATTAATTATTGCCGACGGTCTTAACCTTTCATGCGCCCGGCATAATGCATTCTGATTGCCCGACGGCAGGTCATTTACTTCATGCAAACAGTTACCCGACGGCAGGTCTCAACGCTGCTCTGGTCGGTGCAACCCGGTCTTCCCGCCCGAAGCAAATGATGCGGCTGTGATCGCCATGGCTCGTAACTTCAACCGGCGCAGGGTCGACAGCGACGGCGATTCGTAACGCTAACGGTAGGCTCTCAACGTTCGGCGCGGCGCCCGTGAGTAGGCTCGATGCCGACGGCAGTTCTCAACTAAGCGCCGGCAGCGTAGGTACTTCTTCGGCGATTCGGTGTTAAGCGTAAGCAGCGAGGTAACCCTGATTAGCGACGGCGATCTCCGTTTCACCCCGCCAGTAAACCTATTACTTGACGGCTTCCGATAACGCCAGCGTAGCAGGGGTGAACCTGGTGCCCGACGGCCGGTCTCCTTTCACTTCCGTCTGTGCCGGCGGGTCGACTTTTCTCGTTGACCACCGAGGGTGAACCCTGTTGCCCGGCAACGATGGCCAGCGCGTGCGGCTGATGGCAATACTGCCAGCGGTAAACTGGTGCCGGCGGAACGTACTTTACCGACGACTTCGACGCCAGTGCCGACAACGATCTCGACTTCGCCAGTGCGGCTGTGCGGCAGCGATCTCGATCACTTCAGCGTCCATTGAGGGTAAACCTGGTGCCGGCAGCGGTCTCGGCGCCCTGTCGCGGCTGTTCTAATTGCCCGACTGCTTGATCTCAACCTTTAGCGACTCGGTTCGAATTACTATTAGGCAGCCGATCTCCAACCAACTTTACCGGCCTCCGGGGTGAATTCCTGGTCGCCCGACCGGCCGGTCTCGACCTTCCGCATTAACGGTGTCAACGACGGCGGTCTCGCTGCCGAATCGATGGTAAAACTGGCGGGTCTTAACTTCGATACAGTGCTGGCAATCTCGGCCTTCGGCGTCGGCGCCCGCGGGCAAACCTGTTGCCGGCAACCGGTCTGGCCGACCACCAGTGCAGCGGTCTCCGCCGCGCGGTATTGGAATGCTTCAGCTAGACCTGAATAGCGACAGCCCGATTTCGACTTTCGCTGGCGCATCGACGGAGCTGCCCGACGCTTGATCTGCGACTTTGCTTCGCCTCAGCCAGGCGTGTGCCAGCGTCTCGGCACGCCAGCGGTGAACCTATTGCCCGACGACCGGTCTCAACTACGCCGCCGGGTTGACCGTTGCCCGACGGCCGATCTTGGCACTGGCGGCGCCTGGTGGAGCATGGTTGCCGGTGGTCTTCTTAGCTTCGGCGCGTTCGCCTGAACCTGGTTCGACGGCGGTTTCGGCTAACCGTACGGCGCGGGGCCGGTGCGGCGGCGGTCTCAATATGGGCGGCCGTGGGGTAGACCTGGTGCCGAGGCTGGTCTCAGCCTTTCGGCGCCGCCCAGCGGTAGACCTGGTGCGACTGGCGGTCTTAGCCTTCGGCGGCGTGAACCTGGTGCGACGGTCTCGGCGCCGCCCGCTGGTAGATCTTTCGACGGTTGAATTCTGGGCGCTTCGGCGGCGTATTGGTCTTGTGCGGCGGCCGATCTCCGGACTTTTCGGCGCGGTGTAGATAGCGACGGCCGGTCCAGCATTTCGGCCATGCGGGGGTGAATATAGTTGCCCGTGACGGTTTCGGCCTTCGCGCAGACCTGGTGCCGGCGGCGGTCTCAACCTTCGGCCCGGCGCTGAATATGTTGCCGGCGGTCACCGGCCTTCGGCAATACCGGAATGACCTGGTGCGGCGGCCGGTC
>JAPFBE010000653.1:0-35084 GCA_034336665.1 Luscinia megarhynchos | reverse complement strand
GGAAACAAAGATCTGTTGTGATACTGTGGGGCCTCATGGAACCAAGGAGCAATTGTGATGCTGCAGGGCTCCAAGGATCCAAGAACATAGAACAGACATGGTTGATTTGGCCTCCTGGGGCCAGAACTGGTCCAGCTGACATTGGCATGTTGAGGGTTGCTTCTCATCTGCCCCTGACCCTCAGGATTTCCGTGCTTCCCTTCCTGTGGGAAAGAACTGTCCTTTTCCTCCAGGTGCCCTTGGCAGAAATTTGGATTCTACCTCCAAATTTGATTATATCCAAGGACTGTTCCCATATAAAACCTGCCAGGACAGACAGCTCTGTCTGGCCTTGGTCTCTTGGGGGCCACCTTGCATCTGCCTTTAAAACACTGGGGAGCCATGCTCTTCTTGCTATGGAAAAAAAGAAAATCTTTCAAGTGCAGGCATCCACGGCCAAAATTGGGAATCCACCTCCAAAATTCCTTATATGCAAGGATAGCTGCCAGACAAAAGCTGCCAGGAATGTCTAGGTTCCTTTGCCTTCCCGAAGGCCAGCACTCATTTGCCTTTAAAACACTGTGGCTCCTTACTTTCCTTCCTATGGAAAAGAACTGTCTTTCTTGTCCAGACATCCATGGATAAAACTGGGACTTGGTATATGAAATTCCGGCTATCCAAGGATTGCTCCCACACAAAAGCTGCAAGGAAAACCAGGTATGGCTGGCCTTGGCCTCACTGAGGCTGCCTCTGATCAGCCTTCGAAACACTGGGGCTCTGCCCTTTCCTTCCCAGGGAGAAAAGCTGTCATTTGTGTCCAGGCACCCATGGCTGAAATGGAATTCGTCCTCCAGTAATCCAGAAATATCCAAGGGTTGCTTTCAGACAAAGGCTGCTAGGACAGGTTGGTCTGGCTTGCCTTGACCTCTGAGTGCCGCTAATCTGCCATCAAAACCCTGGGGTTCTGTGGTTTCCTTCCTCTAAAAAGAACTGTCATTCTTGTACAGGCACCTATGGCCTCAAGCACATGAGCACTGTATAGGGACAAAAGGAGCTCTGTGCTCAGTGGAATAGAGACTGAGGAGAGCAGAGGAGAGCCCTGTGAAGGACTGAAGGGCGGTTTCAGAGATCCTGTATCCTTTTGGCACAGTAGAGACCAGCTGGAGAAAGAAAAAATTAATGCCAACGACAGCTGGGGAGGCCTGGACTGGGAAGAAAGATACCGAATTTCTGTCCCAGGGCAGTGCTGTGGTACAACACATCCCCCAGAAGGAGTCTGGAGCAGCCCAAGGCTCTGTGTGGCCAGGCAGAGGCAGGCAGGACGCAGAGCTGTCAGCAAAGGAAGGGGCCAGCAAGGTGGGGGCAGCCGGGGGATACGACAGCCTGCAGGGACAGAGGCGCAGGGCATGGACACCAGTAGGACAGCCTGGGCTGCAGAGGGCACAGGGATGGGCAGCAGCTGAAAGGCCCTGCCAGAGCCAACTGCTGCAGCACTTGGGCCATGGCTGCTGGCCCTGGGCCTGAGGCCAGCAGGGGACAAGTGAGCCTTGCTGTGCTGGGGGCCTCATTGCCTCCCTTGTCCCTGCTCAGCAGCCTGGCAGGGGCCGCCCATGGTCCTGCCCTTGGCATTGCACATCCCCAGAGCCCAGTGGCCCGGGAAGAGCCCTGAGCAATGAGGGAGGGACAGGATCTGCCTTGCCAGGGCTGGGACTCAGGCCTTGGCCCTTTGCATTCCTGAAACACATCCAGGTTTTGCACAGCATCAGCGAGACTTCTCCCTTGTTTGTCCCCACCTATCATCACTGCTTTCAGTGTTCTGCTCTAACTGGAACCTGGCTGTTGGAATTCAAAATGAAAGGAATTCTCATAACACTGTTCCTCTTAGCCAAAGCTTAGAATTAAACCTCAATACCTGTTGACAGTGTTTAATTGGTTAATAAATCCTTAAAAGACCTTGTAACCATAAGTCTTGTGACTTCTAAGCCATGCTCTGACCATCTGACATGTGGGACCATATGTGATCATATGACAAATCTGCCTGTATAGAAAATTTGAAAAAGTAAACCAGACTTTCTCAAGCAACTCAGAAGTCCCATCTCTCTACTTCATTTCGGAAAAGAAAAAAATCTCCACAAAATTGTAACTTAAAAACAATAACCTAAACTTAAAAAATATAACACAAAAACAATGAACTCACCCGGGGGACATTTTCTCAGTCATATCCCCATGTCCCTTAGTGGGACCCATTAGGACTTCAGGAAACTTTGAACTTGCAATATGACTTTGAATTTTTGACATGTTTCTTTTCATCCTTTACCCTATTTTTTCCTACCTGACTTCGTCATCAATTTCTGCTCTAATTCAACCCTTGGGAAACCATCTCCTTCATGTTTATCATTGGGACTCACTAAAAGTAAGAGAAACTTTGGAGTTTGAATCTGATTGAATTCTTGAGAGGTTTCTTCAACTCCCTGTCAAGGACTGATGTTCAGGGACTCAGTCCCAACTCCTGAGTGGGTCATTAAAGTCCTTGTGCTGTGTCTGTGCTGCTGAGCTGGGCCGGGCTTCTGGCAAAAGCAGCACTGCAGAGAGGAAGTCAATATTTCCAAAATATTATTTGGAGTTCCTTGGCAGTATCAAATGCACCATGGGATTCATTGGGATCAAACAAGTCCTGACAAACCATGGCTCTGCCTTGATTTCCCTCTGGTCTGGTGCAGTTCATTATGATGATTTTCAACTCCAGTTATGGAGGAATAATTCAAGGAACTTCTAAAAAATACTCATTCCTATTTTAAAGGTTGTATCTTACTACCATTCTCTTAAGAATAGATGTGATTGCAGCCTTCTGTGCTTGATATTGATCCACGGTGTCTTCTCAGGAGGTCTGGCCTGCTCAGAGAGAGTGAGCCTTGAGGTCTCACCCAGTGTGGACAACCTTGCTCCACATTCCTCAGTCCCATCCTGTCTGTCCTCCCTGACCTGGGACCAGCATTTTTTTTGAGAACTGGCTGCACTCAGGCATACAGGGGTTTTAATAGATTTTTTGGTGCGGAGAGATCGAGAGAGCCAGAGAGCCACTTGCGGAGGAAGTTCGGCGAGGGAAATATGCAGACAACCAATATGATTGATCAGCATAGTCCACTTTATTCAAAGTTCCGTCTACATTTATAGTTAAAACATACTGATTTAGCACTTCTTGGCATAATTTTATTGGTTATTGCCCTATACGCCTCTCCTAGGATTGGCTCTGGCAAGCTTTTGCGACTTTTCTTACCTACGTGCTATTTAGCAGCAGGGCCTAAACACAGCTAGGTGCTGTCTAGCAGCAAGCTTAACCATATCTTCCTTTCTTCCCATCCTCCTGCTGAAATAGTATCAATTTTAGGAACATGCTGATGTATCCTAACCTTGCTGCTAACAATGAACGCTTATGCATCCTGACTTTTGCTAATATGTGCTTCCTAACGGCTTGTTTCTAACAGCATGTCAGCTGAGCCATTTTTATTACTTGTCAAGGGGGGCTTACAGGGGCTTCCATCAAGCCATGTCCATTACTTGCTAGCCAATCCTCAACATTTTGGAAGCAATCTAAAACTCCCCCACTGAAAACAGAGTTTCCCCACTGAAAACAAATACACTCCTCAAGTGTTTGCAAAGCCCAAGTTACCACGAAGGAGGGTCCACTTCCCCAAGGCAGAACCTTGCAAAGAATGTTTGAGACCTTTGGACTCCTTGGTTCCCTGAGGCCTTGCAGTGTCACAAAAGCCCCTTGGTTCCATGAGGTTCCGCGCTGTCACAATAAAGATTTGGGTCCCAAGGTTTCACAATGTTCTTTTTGGTTCCATGAGGCCTTGATCTGTCACAATGGACTTTTGGTTCCATGAGATTCAGTACTCAACAACGGTCTCTGTAGTTCCAAATTGTCACAACGCATCCTTGGTTCCATGAGGCTCCTGCAGCAGGACTTCCCTTATGACACAGCAGATCTCATCTCTTCTGTCCATCAGCTAGGGCCATAACTCAGGGCATCTTCCACCTCGCAGGAATTGCTGAGATAACCCAGGCTGGACATCTGTCCTGTCCTGAGTTCTCTCTGGTGCCAGGGAGGTGGAATTCCCAGCTGAAGTTCCCAGTCAAAAACCAAATAATTACTTGTTAGACTCTAATAAAATCCCCCTAAAAACACCCTCTCTCTCCTCCCTTTCCCCCGTTTGACAATAAGCCTGTTTCCTCCTTCAGCTAAAAAGTCACCTGGTTAGAGCCCAAACCATCTAGAGAGCCCTTCCGTGGATGGTCGGGCACTTGCGGCTCATGCCCGAGCTTTGCTGGCCACTTTTAACAATTTATTAAGAACAAACAAATGGTCCATTTCATGCAAAAGTTCCCACTTCGCTGCAACTATAATTTTCAGCAAAAGATGGTAGTGTTGTATCACAAATGAACTAAGTGACTATTGTTGCAACTACAACTTTCGACACAAGATGGTAGTGTTGCCTCAAAAAAATACATGATAGCCGTCACTTGTAGAAAAATCTCATGTAGCACTCTTCACAGACACACACACATGCGATCACAACCACAAAAACAGCTTGTCAAAATAGCTACAATAAACAAGGATTTTGCCCAAACTCATCCCCAGAAATGCTAGCGGTGCCCTCCAAGGCATGACAAATCCTTCCACTGGCAGTTTAAACACCAGGATTCGCTCAAGCCCACCCCCAGAACTTGCTAGTGATGCCCCCTATGGCACAGCAGAATCCCTCACTGGTAACTTAAACAGTTCTTTCTGCTTGCAAGCAATACCTTTCAGCCTACTTCATGCGTAGAACATCTTCTGTGTCTTACCAATTAGCCCTGTCACCCTGCGGTAATTTTAAAAGCATAAACATAACATTTCGTCCTTGGCCAGCAGATTGTCTGTCTCCCACACTGGTGGGAGACAGTCTCCTATCTGCTGGCGGGAGTATAAGTCTTTTGTCCAAGAGGGACTCGGAGCTGTCACGCTCCCATCTGTTCCTGCGGGAAGAGAAGGTCCTGCCGCGGTCACCAAAATGATTCATGAAAGGCAAGGACAAAATACCTTTCAACCAGTTTAGCCAAAATGATATGTTTATTTCAGCTCTGGGTGGACACGCAGGATCTCTTCCAAAGGCGTGCGGGCCCTTCCACAGCTTTCCGTCCTCTATTTATTCACAAAAATCATGCATATTCTAAAACACCTATACATATTTATTACCTGTCACCGCCGATTTTCTTCTTGGTATTAAAATTAGTTACATACTCATTGCGGTTGAATAGTGTTTCCTCGGTATTGGGTCGGTGGTCTTTTAAATGAGTCAGAGGGTTTCAAGGAAGGAAGTAAGGACTGTCTACCTTGCTCTAAACTTTTTACCTCTGTCCTGCTACTATGATTACCTAACCTGCTGATCCCTCCATTCTGGTCTTTATTAGTTTCAGTGTCAAAATTTGTGATGTATAGGTCTCCCCTGGCTTGCTCTAAGTATTTTCTAATGTACATCAATTTCACTAAAATGATTCCATATGTTTATTTCAGCTGGTTCTGAATGTCAAACAATTCATCTTTGTCAAATTCTAATCCTTCGACTAATCTCTCTACATTTATGGGTTACATTCCTAGCCTCTGGCTTCTAAGCTTTCTAAGATATCCCATAACTTGCTTCCCAAACGTACAATTCTCTAGGCTGTAACAGAATACTATGGTTCAATGGAACCAAGGAACCATTGTGACATTCCAAGGCCTCATTGAACCAGGAAGACCATTGTGACACTCCAGAACTACATGGCACTAAAAGTTTATTGTGACACAGCAGTGTCCCATGGAACCAATTGTCCATTGTGACAATGCGGATCCTAAGAGACCGTGGTGACACTACGGAAGCTCATGGAACCAAGGGTCTGTTGTGACAATACAAGGCCTTGAGGAACCAAGGAGGCCATTGTGACATAATGGAACCTCGTGGAACCAAGGGTCCATTGTTACAGTCCAGAACCAAGGAGACCATTGTGACACTAGAGAATCTCATGGGACCGAGATTCCATTGTTACACACTGGGGCTTCATAGAACCAAGGAGCCACTATGACACAGCAGGGCTGCATGGAACCAATGGTCCATAGTGATACTGAGGATCCAGGGAGACCGTGGTGATACCACAGAACCTCATGGAACCAAGGGTCAAGTGTGACATAGTGGGACCTCTTGGAATCAAAGCAGCCATGTTAGGCTATGGAACCTTGTGGAACCAAGGGGCCATTGTGGCACTGCGGGGTCTCACTAGAACAAAGGACATGGTTGATAGGACAGAAGCTCATGGAAACGATGGGACATTGTGACACTGCATAGCCTCATGGAACCAAGGAGACCACTGTGACATTGAGGAACTTTGTGGAAAAAAGCAGCCATTTTCACACTGCAGAACCAAGGAGACCATTATTGACAGAACAAAACATCATGGAACAGAGGGGCCATTGTTATACAGCGAGGTGTCGCGGAACCAGAGGGTCATTGTGACACTGTGGGGCCCTATGGAACCAAATGTTAATTGTGACACTCAGGGGTTGCTTATAACCAATTATCCACTGCAATACTGCAGATCCAAGAGACCATCGCAACACTACGGCAGTTCATGGAACCGAGGGGCTATTGTGACACCCCAAGGCCTCATGGAACCAAGGAGAGCATTGTGGCAGTGCAGAACCAAAGAGGCCATTTTGACAGTACAGACCCTAACAGAACCAAGGGGCCATTGTTATACAGCAGGGCCTCATGGAACCGAGGGGCCACTGTGAAACTGTACAAGAGGCATAATGGAGTCAAGGACACCACTTATACTGAAATTGACATGATAGAAACTTTTGAACACAGTTTTGAGTATTTGAAGGCAGGTATTCTTTATTGAAGCATGGTGGCCACTTGGGCAATCCTTCATCCATCTGAGTGCACTGAGCATCAAATGAACAGCGTTTTTATCAGACACACTGATTGGCTATCCCCTCTTCCTTTGACTTTATTTGACATAGTTGCACCTGTTATTGAAAGTCCTTATATGTTTCTTTGGGGTCTGTCTTCAACATCCGGTGACCTTTTTAGGTGGTTGTTCCTCAATCCTTGCTTTTGAGAAATGACAATTTCCTTGTTTTGCATAATTTCTGCTTTATCAGCCTTTTAGAGATGAGCTGGCATCCTGCTTACATTTTATGTGGCTTCTGTTTGCCTCAGCTACATGCTTTATCCATTTCTCCAAGGCTGTGCTGTTCTGTTCTCCTGTCCTTGATAAAAATAAATGCTGTTTTGTTCTCCTGTCCTTGTCACTGTGCTCACCCCACATGAGGTGTGTCTGCAACTCCCTCTAACCCATGGGCTTGGTGTGGGCAAGTGTTCCAGAGAGAACAGGGATGGGACAACAGGGTTGGACTGTCCCAAGGAATGATCCATTTCATGTTTTACCATGATCACAATAAACTGAGAGAAGTGGCGGAAAGGTATGTAGGGGATTCTTAAATTGGTTTTGGGTTTTTTCCCCTCTTGAAAAGCCTTTCATCTGATGCATTAGTTTTTCCAACCTTTTCTCCCTTGTGGCTTGGTTGGGACCTGATGGCAAAAGAAATTTACTCAACTCAGTTATCTTGCACAATTATGTTTTGCAGTCACCATTAAATGAATGAATTTGGTCACAGACTGCCTGCAATTTGGCAGCATCCACAAAAGAATTGAAAGTGATTTCATGCCACTGTAGAGATAATAGAAATGCTCCACAGTGATGGTCAAGGGCTGGTCACTGAGGGATGTCACTAGGGAGTGGCTGCCAAGAGGACTCTGTGCCATGGATGACATTTGACCCTCATTGTTCAGCCAAACTCCCACCCACTCCATGTTCCATTCCTTCAGCCCACCTCTCTCCAGTCTGGCTCTGAGGAGAGCACAGCAGACCATGTCACAGGCCTGGCTAAAGTCTGGGCACATAACATCCCCTTCTTTGCCCTCCCACGGGGGTTCTGCAATCCCTGCCTTGTGCTGCCAGTGCCTGGAATGGCTGCAGGAGGATTTGCCACATGCCCTTCCCTGCTGAGCCTGACCAGTCTGTGACTCTCCCAGTGCCCCTCCCTGTCCTGTTTGCAGACTGGTTCCATGTCTGCCCTTCCCAAGTGCCCAGGACCCTCTGGGATGGCTCTGCCCTTTCCAAGGGGTTTGAGAGAGGTCTCACAGTGACACTGCCCAGCCTTGTCAACATCCCTGACACCAAAGGCCTTTTCCACACCCCTCAGCTGCAGGTCAGGGCCCAGAACACAGCACAGCCCTGTCCAGGTCCTGGGGGTGGTTAAGAAGGGAGGCAGCTCTGATTTCTCCCCACAGATCAGGGCACTTCATTTAAAAAAAAGTACAGAGAATAAGCTTTTTAAAAGTCTTTGAGATATGAAAGAAAGGTACATATTGAGGCAGAACTAATATGAGTAATGAAATTAATACATTAAATACATAATAAACATAGAAAACTAAAAAGTTGCAACAATGAAAAAAGTACGAAGAGGAAAAAAAACAGATGAGAGTATAGTTACTTCAATTCTGAGTGCTCTGCAGAAGAAAGAAGCAGTTTATTGCTACAGAAAAAATCCAGTCAACAATTTTCTGATTGCATCCTTGAGATCCTGGTTCCTCAGGCTGTAGATGAGGGGGTTAAGGGCTGGATGAACCACTGAGCATAGAACTGACAGTGCCAGATCCAGGGATGGGGATGAGATGGAGGGGGGCTTCAGGTAGATAAATATACCAGTGCTGATAAACACGGAGACCACAGCCAAGTGAGGGAGGCAGGTGGAAAAGACTTTGTGCTGTCCCTGTTCAAAGGAGATCCTCAGCATGGCCCTGAAGATCTACACATAGGAGAAAACAATGAACACAAAACAGCCAAGTGCTAAACAGGCACTAATCATGATAAGACAAAGTTTCCTGAGATAGGGTTTGGGACAGGAGAGCTTGAGGATCTGGGGCCCCTCACAGAAGAACCTCTCTAGGGCATTGCCATGACACAGGGGCAGGGAAAATCTATTGGCAGTGTGCAGCAAAGCATTGAGAAAGGCACTGGCCCAGGAATCGGCTGCCATGTGAGCACAAGCTCTGCTTCCCAGGAGAGTCCCATAGTGCAGGGGTTTGCAGATGGACACGTTGCGGTTGTAGCACATGATGGTCAAGAGGGAATACTCTGCTGAGATGAAGAAAAGAAGGCAAAAGAGCTGTGCAGCACATCCTGAGTAGGAGATGGTCCTGGTGTCCCAGAAGGAATTGTGCATGGCTTTGGGGACAGTGGTGCAGATGGAGCCCAGGTTGATGAGGGCCAGGTTGAGCAGGAAGAAGAACATGGGGGTGTGCAGGTGGTGGCCACAGGCTACGGCGCTGATGATGAGGCCGTTGGCCAGGAGGGCAGCCAGGGAGATGCCCAGGAAGAGGCAGAAGTGCAGGAGCTGCAGCTGCCTCGTGTCTGCCAATGGCAGCAGGAGGAAGTGGCTGGTGGAGCTGCTGTTGGACATTTGCTGTGTCTTGGCCTGGGGATCTGTAAGAAAAGCAATCATGGAATAGTTTGGTTTGGAGAAGACTTTAAATATGCAATGCTTGTGGCACTTTCCCCCCACTGTCTGCCCAGGGCTCTGCTGCCTGGAGCTTCTCCCTGCCAGCAGCTGCTTCCATGTGCCCAGGGCTGGGCCTTGCCAGTGCTGCCAGAGCCCAGCCCAGCCCTGGGGCCCAACTCTGCCCTGCAGACCCCTCCCAGCACAGGGCACTGCCCAGGGCCAGCTCTGCCTCTGCAGGTTCTGATGGCAATGTCACAGCAACCCTGAGGAGGCTGGAAAAGTGACACTGATGCTGCCTGTAACGACTCTGTGCTGATTTCTGTCACTGCCTACTTTATTGAGATCTGAAATAATTTTTTTAAATTTTTCTCATTCTGAACCGAGAGATTAATATCAGTGTGCAATTTCCCATCCACGCAACCCAGAGCAGCAGATTAAAAAATCTGGATTTTTCCTTTTATGCAGTCCCTCCCTTGCTCTGCTCCCTGTATAATCTCCTTGGAAATTTTCTAGGGACAAATGTCATGCTGGGAGCAGCCCTGAAAAATGCAGCATCCTCACCACACAAGGAGAACACTTCCAAGCCTCACCAGCTGTCTCCTTCCACCCAGACCTTGTCCCCCAGTGCTGTGAGCAGCTCCCAGGGCTGGCTGAGAGCTGTTCCTGGCAGGCAGCAGAGTCCCTGCCCCAGCAGAGCGCCCTGGGCTGCAGGACCCTGCTCTGCAGGACAGCCCTGGGCACCCCTGGCTACTCTACACAAGAGATAATCAGGGAATGTACTCACAGAGTCTGTAGGCATTGGGATATTCCAGCTTTAGGAGATCGCTCCAGGAGCTGCAGCTGCCTTGTCCTGCAGCCAGAGGCTTCCTGTGTCAAGGGCTGGGAGTGATTCTGTCCCAGCCAATTCTGAGCATCTTCCCAGTCCAGACTGATTGAAGCTCTCTGTGCCTCTGTGCTGTGCCCAGGGTGCCTGCAGGCAGTGTCCTCAGCCCTGCTTGGCTGTGAATAGACCTGCTCGTCACCAAAAATGCCTTTTTTAAGCTCTTCTTGGTTGACAGGATCGCCCTCTGTGCCAGGAGCCCAGCTCAACTCAGCAGCACAGACACAGCACAAGGATTTTAATGACCCTCTCAGGGCTTTGGTGCTGTTTATATCAGACTCAGGCCCCTAGAGTGTGTTCAAAAACTTCCCAAGAACTCAAAGTCAGATTCAAATTCTGAAGTTTCATAAAGTTTTAATGAATTCCACTGAGGGATATGACTGTGAAATTGCTTCCAGGTTCCAGTTGGAGCAGAACACTGGAGGCAGTGATGACAGGTGGGGACAAACAAGGGAAAGGTGTCTCTGATGCTGATCAAACCTGGATGTGTTTCAGGAATGCAAAGGGCCAAGGCCTGAGTACCAGCCCCTGGCAAGGCAGATCCTGTCCCTCCCTCATTGCTCAGGGCTCTTCCCGGGCCACTGGGCTCTGGGGATGTGCAATGCCAAGAGCAGGACCATGGGGCGGCCCCTGCCAGGCTGCTGAGCAGGGACAAGGAGGCAATGAGGCCCCAGCACAGCAGGGCTCACTTGTCCCCTGCTGGCCTCAGGCCCAGGGCCAGCAGCCATGGCCCAAGTGCTGCAGCAGTTGGCTCTGGCAGGGCCTTTCAGCTGCTGTCCATCCCTGTGCCCTCTGCAGCCCAGGCTGTCCTACGGTGTCCATGCCCTGCGCCTCTGTCCCTGCAGGCTGTCATCATCCCCCGGCTGCCCCACCTTGCTGGCCCCTTCCTTTGCTGACAGCTCTGCGTCCTGCCTGCCTCTGCCTGGCCACACAAAGCCTTGGGCTTGAGATGAACTTGTTTAATTCAATATTTACTCTGCCTGTGAACTTTTAGCACAGAAACAAGGCATGCAGGGGCTGCTTTGCCAGCAAGGATGATTGGAAGACAAGAATCCATCTGGCTTAAGGGTGCAGTGATAGAAAAAACAAGGACTGAACCTAGAATCTTGGGATGGGTTTTATGGAAATAGGTAAATTCTAATACACATGTAGCGACTGAATATCAGAAACACACTTGAATAATCACATGTCCATGTAAGGTTAGCAGTTATCCCACATTGGATGTCAGGCTTAAATAAATTATGTTTTCTTTAGCACCAAATTAGTTTTAAGGGGTCTTATTCTGGTATTTCGGAGATGTGGCGACAGTGGGGCCTCACAGAACCGAGGAATGTACTGTGACACCTTGGAAACTCATGAAACAAAGAGTCCATTGTGACACAGCGGAACTCCATGGAACCGAAATCCATTTTGGCTCATAGAGGCCACATGGAACCAATGCTTCATTGTAACACTGCAGATCCAAGGAGAACATTGTGACACTGAGAAACCTCATGGAGCCATGGGCCCATTCTGACACAGCAAGGCCTCATGAAACCAAAGAGCCATTGTGGCACTTCAGAGCCTTCTGAATCCAAGGGGACCATAGTGACACTGTGGGGCTTCATGAAGCCAATGCTCTGCTGTGACACTGTGGGGGTCTCATGGAATTAATGCTCTGTTTTGACACTGCAGGGCCTTATGGAATCATGGAGACTGTTCTGACACTACAGGTGATGCCTTGGAATGGCTGCCTAGAACAGAGGCTAGACAATGTTAAGAGAATAAAGTGAGTATTTATTAAAGGCCTTCAATAGATACACCTTGGGCAGCCAAAAGCCTCCCAGAGGCTACATCCAAGATGGAATGTGGTCACGAAATTTTCAGACAGATATAAGTTTTGTCCATTTGTGTGTCAGGGTTAATCCTCCAATTACAGCTTCAGATAATGAAGTCATATTTCCCCAGTTGGCTACCCCCCAATTCACTTTTGTTTATACTTTTCAGGGCTTGAGGCTGTAGGGTGTCCTGAGTTTCAGGCCATTTTAGGGTGAATTTGATGCTCATTTTCTAGAGATGATCATCTAGTTCCTCACTGAATCAAGGCTTGTCAGCTGTTTGCAGACCCTGAGGCGATGACGAAGTTTTTTAAGGATTGATGATTATCTAATTTGGTAAATGCATGTCTATTATTTAAATTATTGCCGCATTGTGTTTTATCTGCAGAAGATTGTGAACTTGGGGTTTGTTCTTTTTTTTTTTTTTTAAAGAGGGGGAAACAACAATATTGCAGAACTTTTTGTTAAACAATAGTTTAAAGGAAAATATGAAGTTCAATTATAGGTTGTGCTTATGCTTTTGCTTTGCTCGCTTTTAGTAGCACAGATTTGTCAATTAGCCAACTTAAAGTAAGTGTTTAAGTAGCTTTAGTTAATGTATTAAGTTTAAATATCATATGTCTATCCAACACAACCCCAGAACAACTCCTTTTCACTTGTTTAGCTATCCTTGTAGTTATATTGTTAAATGCAAATCTGTGTGCTTTGCCATGATAGCTATTTGTTCCTGAATGAAGCAGGTGAAGTTTTGCTGTGGTGACCAGGTGAAAGGAGCAAGACTGGCCAAGACCCTCCTGAAATAGTCAAGGGCAAGACTGGGTTGGCCGCTGTGTTTGCCATCAAGAAGATTTTTAGCTCTGCTGCTGGATGCAACCCAGTAGGCATTGAGAGATGGAAACACACGCCATGCCAGACCTTGATGAGAAGGATGACCTCTGCTACCAGAGAGCCATCCAGGAGGAGAAAATAGGCCAAGTAGCCTGCAAGTGATATGAGTCACAGAATGGTTGAGTTTGGATGGTTTGTTTAGTGGATTGGAATTTAGCATCATGGATGAAAAATGTTTTTGGTGCTAATCATGGTGCCTTGTTTTCTCTATGGATTTGACAAAGGATTAATAAGTTTGTTTAGGGAATCTTTATGGTCCAAAGAGGAGGGGGAGGAGATGTTGGAGTCAGTGAGTTAGGGGATTCTCTGAATCCCTCAAGGAGGAATCAAGGTGCAGAGATTGAGTTAAAACCTTTGAATGGATTAAAGCACATTAAGCCACTTACACATAAAGCAGAAGTAAGTCAGTAAGGTTTAGTAGGAGCTGCAGTGTTTTTAGTAGGTGAAAAGTCTCAAATGCCACAGTAGTAGAGTGTGTTCTACTGAAAGTTGCAAACATAGTGATATCTTCAGTAGAGCCTCCAAGCCCACAGTTGTAGACAGGACTTAGACATAATAGAGTTATAGTAAGAATATTGCTTACACTTCTTGGATGGAACAAGATAGATTATATGCGTAGTTCTATACGTAACCTGGTGAGATAAGAAACTAGAATTCTAATAGGTTACAGAGTAGTGGTCTGAGTTTGCATCTTAGCTTGTTGGAAAAATCCTATATAAGAGTATGTATTCAGAGAGTTGTTGCTCTTAGCTATTCAGCTTTTAGCCATTGGCTTCTAGCCATTCGCTTATTGCTTCTGCTTTGCCATTGCTTTTTGCTATTGCTTGTCTGTGTACTGTTGAGACTGATGTGCTTTGTAATAAGATGTGCTTTCTAATAAAAATAACCTTTTTAACTATTAGCTGCTTTGCTTATTTAAGATTACCTGACAAGTAAGAGCCTAAGAGCTCAGAGTAGGAGCCTATAGAGCTCCGGAGTATGGTGCCTGTAGAGCACCTGGGGATAAGAAAGAACCCCCACATCAGTTGCCACACCTCCCACTCCAGCCAAGCCTCTGCCTGGGACTTGTCCACAGCTCCACATGGCTCTTGACCCCACAGTATGTCTTCAATGCCCTGGCCCTAGGCCAAGGCCAGCGCTGGCTCTGAGCAGGATGTGCCCATCCCAAAGGACAAGGGGAAATGGGCTGCTGTCATCGCCACGTGCTGCCATCCTGTTGGTTCCCACCAGTGGGGTTCACGGCATTCGTGTCCGACGTTGGTGGAGCAGTTTGTACATGGGAGGGTTCCCGGGGGGGGGTCCCCAGGCTGCTGGCTTAGAACTGGTGTGAACCAGGACTGCTTAATTAAAACAAAGCATCACAAAGGCCCGAGGCAGGTGTTGACTCGATGCGAATTCTGCCAGTGCTCTGAATGTCAAAGTGAAGAAATTCAATGCAGCACAGGTAAACGGCAGGAGTAACTATGACTCTCTTAAGGAAGCTTAAGTGTGGCTGGTTGCTGACTGGGCCTGGCTGCAAAAGTGACACCTCCTCGATGGTCCCGCTGGGCACCCGTAAAGGGTGGCTAAATTGACTTTTGCCCCAGAGTGAGTGGGGGGCTCCTGGCTTCTCCCCCCTGTGGTGGAGTCGCGACCCACTTAGCAGTTTCACAAAATGCAGAAACCAACTAGACAGTTGAGGCTCACCCATCTCCATGGGGGTGCCCTCTTCCCGAAGGCCTTGTCCATGGGCCAATTAGTTAGACAAACTGGCAGTGGATGAAACGGATGACACTGCCAGTAAGGAATTGACGCCCTCCAAGTGGCTTCACCTACCACTCAGTTCTACCTTGGTGACAAAAGCTTGTGTCGATGCATGATTCTCAAGCCAGGGTTTCATGCAGCACAAGTCACCAGGTCCCTTGCCCACGGGGTGGCGACACTGGGTAAAGCATGACAGTGCTTGGGGGTAGTGCTGTCATGGTCCATCAAGGACGCCCCTGGACCAAGAAGTATTGCCTGTTACTTGCCAGGGCCAGCTTGACTTGTCCTCCTGAGCTCGGAGGCAAGAGCTCTGTGTTGTCAAGTTTAAGAAACGGTACGGCAGGGCGGTGCTCCTGTAGCGGTGGTTTGTTCTGTAGTCTGGGTGTGCCAGGCGTTGGGGGCAAGCCCGGGCCTGTTTCACGCACTGCCACAAGTGGCTCCGCGCTGGTCACAACCCAGTGGCATCGAGCGGTGGAGAGTTGTGATAGGGTACCGGACCCCATTGGGCATCTGGGTGCAGCATTGGGCCCCCTACTAGAAGGTCCACTCGCATTCGTGTCCGTACAGGGCCACGTCACTGGGAGTTCAGGTGATGCCGCAGTCTGTTGGCGAGGGCAGGCTGTCTGGTGGGAAGCCTCAATTCCGCACGCCACATGGTGCTAAGTAACACCCTGTGGCGCCTACATGGCTGCGTCCCAAAACACTTTGTGTTTTGGCAAAATTACCGATTTTGACTCAGGTAGACAGGCCACCCTTACTTAACCTGGAAAAGGTGTGGAGATGCGTGTCTCTGCTCGTAAAAAGAGGAGGGCATAGTTACAAACTGGGCTTAGCTGCAGAAGTCGCACCTCCCATGGTCCCGCTGGATACCATTTGTGGTAACTAAGTCGACTTCTGCCCTAGTGTGAGTGAGGGAGTATACTCTCTTTCCCTATCGCCCTGGACTTGCCACCCAGCGGTAGTTTCACGATCTGCTGAAACAAATCACTGGCACAGCTTCTTGCTGTTGCCCAGAGCCTGGTCCACTGGCCTAAGTTGGACGCAGTTGGCAGCGTGGGTGAGGGACCTGCTGCTGACTTTGACAACCCTCACTCGGACGTGACTTAATTTGTTTTCCGGATCCAACCATGGTGCAATCGATGGCTTTGCGGTACATATCAATGGCCACTCAGACGGACCCCTTAGATTTGACAAACAGTTGTGGAAGAGTCAAGGACACCTGAAGCCCTTCCCAGGCCCAGCGAGGGCAGGACACTGGTTGGAACACCTGTCATGTCCATCCCAGACAAAAATCCACCCTTGTCCGCGTTGTGCCACCTGTTTTACTCGGATGCTGGGGTTGATTGACCATCTAAAGAGAAATCATGGGCAGAAAAAAATCTGGTTCAAGTGCTCAAAGCATGATAAACAAAAATCTTAAATTCCACAGTATTGCCTGCCACTTCCAATGGTGCAAAGGGGAGGTATGTGTGGTTCCAACTGGTGATTGGGTCTGTGAGGTGTGCCAGGGGAGTTTTATTACCAAGATTGGCCTGGGCCAACACAAGAGGCTGATGCATCCTCTTGTGAGAAACTTGGAACAGATTGAGGTCTCCCATCCAAAAGTATCATCATTAAAAGGGACCCATAAGAAGGTGTGGACGGAGGAGGAGGAGGCACTCCCTGAGTCAACTGGAGGTGAGGTATGCCGGTAGTAAGAACATTAACCAATTAATTATGTAGCATATTCCATCTAAGAGTGCAAAGCAGATCAGTGATAAGAGACGCCTTCTGATGAAAGTTTCCTCTAAGAAGGTTCAATCGGTAGAGGAAGGCAGGGGGAAAGAAGAACTTCCTCAGGATGCTGATTTGCCACAAGAGGGACAGTTGAAGCTCCACTATTGTGATGTCATCAAGAAAAGGTTGGCGGTGTATGGATTCACTAGCTGCCAGGGGGCCTTCAAAACAATTTTAGATGGACAAGATCAGCAAATGGTGGTGAATGAGGTCTACAAGAAGATTTTTGGTAGCCCGAGTGGGCTTAGCCAGGATGTGAAGTCTTCCAGGGGCCGGAAATCACAGAAGGGCCAGAAAGCATCCAAGACGACAACTAGTTGAGTGCGAAAAAGGGCTAAGAGAGAAGGGAAGCATCTTCAATATCAGAAATTGTTTCATTTGCACAGAGGGAGACTTGCACGGACTGTACTGAATAACATCGAGGCTCTACAGTGCCAAATACCATCTGGTATTGTCCACGCTGCTTTTAAAGCTAGGTGGGAAACATTGGTTGGTTTTAAGGGTCTTGAATTCTTCCCACCACATGGGGAAGCTGATAACACTGTTTTCCAAGCCCTGATTGTGGAAATTGGAAAGAACGTGAAAGAGATGGCTAAAACCTCTGCTCCTGGGCCAGATGGGATTACTTTGGGTCATCTTATTAAAAAAGACCCAAAGTTTTCTCTGTTGATGGAGATCTTCAACCTCTGGCTTGTTACTGGAACTATACCTGATTTGCTCCAGGACTGCCGGACTATCTTAATTCCAAAATCCACCAATATTGGAAAGTTGGGTGACATCAATAACTGGAGGCCTATCACCATTGCTTCTACAGTGCTTAGGTTGTTTTCCAGGATTGTGACGGCAAGACTGACCCAGGCATGTCCCATTAACCCCAGGCAAAGGGGATTTATTCAGGGGTCGGGGTGTTCCGAGAACCTGAAGCTATTGCAGCTCGTGGTTAAACGTGCTAAAAGGGAGCACTGTGAACTGGGGGTTGTGTTTGTGGGCATTGCCAAGGCCTTTGATACCATTTGCCATCAACATACTATTACAGGTCTGGTGCAGAGACGGGTTGATCCCCATGTGATCCATCTTGTTACTGACTTGTAAAAGAACATCCACACATACACTGGTATGAAAAGTGAGAAGACAGACCCCATTAAGATCTTAACAGGGGTCAAGCAAGGAGACCACATGCCACCTATATTATTTAATCTTGCTTGATCCTCTTCTATGTAAATTGGAAACGGATGGCTATGGATTCCAGCGAGGAGGTTTGAGAATTACAGCCACGGCCTTTGGTGACAATTTGGTGTTTTTAAGTGATTTCTGGGATGGTATGTGTGATAACATCAAGATTCTGGAGACCTTTGGTGAACTTACGGGCCTCCAGACGAAGGGGGAGAAATGTCATGGCTTTTACATCAAGCCAACAACAGACACGTATACCATCAATAACTGTCCAGCTTGGATTGTAAATAGTTCCCCCCTTAACATGACTGACCCAGGGAGTTTGGAGAAATATCTTGGAATATGGATTGATCCCTGGACTGGCTTTGCTGAATCAGGTTTATCGGAGAAGCTAGAGGAGTAGCTCCATCAGATTGGGGATGCACCACTTAAACCTCTCCAGAAAGTCAATATACTTAGGACTTACACGATCCCAAGACTAGTGTATCTGGTGGACCACACTGAGATAAAAATTGGGCCCCTTGAATCCCTTGACTGTCTTGAAGGGGCGAGTGCATTCATATCGTTACAGGGCCACGCCACTGGTTGTGCTTGCTTGCACCCGAGTCTGAGAGATGCAGGACTCTTGGTGGGATTCTCACTTCCGTGTGCCGCATGGCCGCATAGCGTGAGCATTGCGCTGTCCAATCCCATCTTTCCAGTTGGACGAAATTACCAATTTCAACCCCAGTGGATGGGCCACTGTTACTTAACCCAGAAAAGATGCAGAAATGTAAAGTCCAGTCACAAATGGTTTCTTTCACGTATATGCTTCCTGTTCCATTTAGACAATAAGTGCCTCCTTCAGAAGAAGGAGGCCACCATGGACTTCTTTCTTCATCCCAAAATCCTGTTCCATTATGGACTTGACTCAGAGTGCTAACCCACCATTTAGGTTCTGACTGGGCTGGCCATCCATTGCCAGTTTTTAGATTCCTCAGGCCTTCTACAGACCCAACAATTGCTAAAGTTAAAGGTTTTTGCTACTTCTTTTCTTAAGGTTAAAATGTTATTTTTCCATTCTTGGCTCCAACCTAACTGACAATATAAAGGTAAACATTCTGATGGTGTAATATAATCTCCTAACTTAATTTTCATTTTCACGTTGTCTTCCACACCACCTGTGGTGAGTGAAGGCACAGAAACAGCTTAACATAAAGAAAAACAATGACAGCAAGGGTTGGCCCCCAGTGACTGGAGATCCAAGAGGAGGGATGCCCACACAAACTATTTCAGCAGGCAGTCTGCAGGTAGGCACACGAGGCTTCCCTCAATGTCGACGCACTTGCTACTGCTCCAGTCCACTCCAGCTAAGTGTCAGTCGTGGCTTCTCCTCCAGCTGACATGTCCAAATCTCTGGGGCCTTAGAGACCTTGACCCGAGTGTGATGGGTCCACCCATGTTCAGCTGTCTTGACGGTTGTTTCTGTGGTCAGCAACACCTGGAAAGGTCCACGCCATTTCACCACCAGTGGTGCTTCTTTATACTCCTTAACTAGGACCCAGTGTCCTGGCTGGATGTTGTGAACAGCAAAGTCCAAAGGCAGGGTCTGTGCCAGCCAAGCTTCCTGTCGAAGAGATTTCACAAGAGACAGTATCTGAGCCATATATTGTTTCAAATATGCATCCCTTATCTCTACCCCTCCCCACTAGGCTGAGAATTATAAGCATAAGGAATTCCAAACATCAATTCCAAGGGAGATAATTGAATATTTGCTCTGGGTGTGGCCCTTATTCTTGCCAAAGCCAGGGGCAGGAGCCATACCCACAGCATCTTGGTTTCTATCACCAGCCTCAGAAGGTGTTTCTTTATTTCTCCACTCATTCACTTGACCCGACCCAAACTCTGGGGGTGCCAAGGGGTATGGAGGCTCCATCCCTAAAGCAATCATAACTCCTTGAAGAATTTTTCCTGTAAAATGAGTTGCCCTGTCTGAGTCTATTGCTTCCACAACCCCATTTCTTGGAATTATTTGTTCCAAAAATACTTTAACAACTGATCCTTTAGTTGCTGAAACATTTGGAAATGCTTCTGGCTACCCTGTTAATTGACATACTATTACCAGAAGATATGTAAATCTTGCCACTCGGGGCATTTCAGTAAAATCCACTTGCCATCTCTGGAAGGGACGTACAGCCCAAGGCTTTCCTCCCCTGGAATGTTTCTTTGTAACTTGGTTATTGGTTTTAGCACAAATCAAACAACCCTCAATAGCGTGTTTTGCCAGGCTAAAAAGACCCACAGCAGCATACATTTTGAGGAAGGCTTCTGCCAGTCCTTGGGAGCCCCAATGACACCCTTCATGAAGTTGTTTTAACAACTGTAAGGCTAGAGCTTTTGGTATCCACTACTTACCATCCCTTGTAAACCAATTATTTCCTCTTTCCTCTGCCCCACTCTTTTTAATTATCTCAAGTTCCTCTGGTGAAAAAGACACTTTCTCTGGCAGCGGTGCTGTTGCTGGGAGTAAGGGGAGGATCTTAGAGATTTCTGTCAACAATGCAGCTTTCAGAGCTTTTTCATCAGCCAGGCAGTTTCCTATTGCCTCCTCCGAGCACCCTGCCTGGTGCCACTTAATGTGGATTACTGCCACCCTTTTTGGTAAATTCACCACCTCCAATAGGCGAGGGATTAAGTTCGCATGAGCTAACGTCTTTCCCCTGCAGGTTAATAAACCTCTTTCTTCCCATAGTTTCCCAAATGCATCTATCACCCCATGAGCATATTTAGAATCAGTAAAAACATTCACTGTCTTGTCCCAGCATAGTTCACAGGCTCTGATAAGCACATATAACTCAGCTGTCTGAGCTGACAAGGTGGGTAGTTACATTCTCCCTTCCTCTAATTGCATCTCATTCACAATAGAGGATCCTGTAAATCGTTTCCCTGCTACCACCCTTGAAGGCCCATCAATAAACACATTCTCTCCCTTAGGCCAGGGAGTATCTCAAATCTTTCGTAGCCCGCCTCTGGAGGTCTATAACCTGGGTACAGTCATGGGTTTCTTCCTGGCCCCCGCTTTCTTCAGGGCCATTCGAACAGGAGGCCGGATTAAAATCTTCCCCACTTTGAAATTCTAAATTCTCCTGTTCCATTAAACAAGATTCATACTGTAATACTCGAGCTTAGAGGCTCTCTCAGTTAACAAAGCTTTAATCTGATGTGAGACTCTAACAATCGGATACCATCCCCTTGTCAGCTTTTGGGCCTCAGCCACCATCAGAGCTGTGGCTGCACAGTTCTGCAGACAACGGGGCCATCCTCCGGCCACTGGATCTAACAACTTAGAAAAATAGGCAACAGGCCTCCTTGTTCCCCCACGCTCTTGTACCAAAATTCCTTTAGCATGACCCTGTTTAACATTCACATGTAGTTGAAATTCCTTTTCTGCATCTGGAAGCGCTAAGACTGGGGCATTAACTAATTTGTCTTTTAATTTTCTAAAGCTTTGCTCTCCTTCTGGTGTCCATACCATGACATTAGGACTGTTTTGAGTTAAAAAATTATATAAAGGTCTAGCCATAACAGAAAAATCCTCAATCCATGCTCTGCAGTACCCCACCTACCCTAAAAACTGCCATAACTCCTTTTTCATCTGGGGTAATGGTACTTGTAAAATCCCTTGTATTCTTTCTGGACCAATACACTGTAACCCTTTAATCAGAACGTGTCCCAAATATTTGACCTTTCTTTCTAATAACTGTGCTTTCTTTTTGGACACTAAGTCCTTTTTTAGCAAGAAAATTAAGCAGCTTTACAGCAGCCTCTTCAACCACCTTTTCCTGTTCCCCTGATAAGAGTAAATCATCCACATACTGCAACAACTTAACTCATGAGGGTGGAGTAAACTCTCTTCATATTTTCTGCAAAGCTTGCCCAAACAAAACTGGTGACTCTGTACATCCCTGGCGGAGGACTGTCCATGTCAACTGTTTTATAATTTTCCCTCCATCCTCCTGTTCCCACTCAAAGGCAAAATACCATTTACTATCTTCTGTAATCGGACACCCCCAGAAAGCGTCCTTCAAATCCAGTACAGAATAATACTGATGCGAAGAAGGGATCTGATTCAGGATTGTATAGGGATCTGGAACTGTGGGATGCCTTGGCTTGACAATTTTATTTATTACTCTTGAATCCTACACCATTCTGTAGGTTCCATCTAGTTTCTCAACCGGCGGGATAGGAGTGCCATAGGGAGACATACATGGCTCCAAAAGACTTGCTTTTAGCAGGACTCAATAACAGGCTGTAACCCCTTCTTTCCCTCCCTTGAAAGAGGATATTGCTTTTTAGACCACTTGTCCGGGTTGCTTCAAAGTAATTTGGAGAGGCTCTCTTTCTAGTTTTCCGTATTTCCCTGAGGCTGCCCACACTTCTGGATTAATTTCAGCATAAGCCTTTACAGACATTTTACACAAAAATATCACAGTTTTGGACTCTGTGTGACATTTTACAATACTGATTTGCATTCCCATTCTAGCCATCAAATCTCTTCCCAGTAAACTACAATCACAATTAGGAACAAACAGGAATTCATGCATTTCAAACCTGTCCCCCACATTGATTAACAGTGGTTGAATAAAACGCACTCGCTCCTTGAATGACCAAGGATCTTTTTGACAATTTCCCCCCTTAGGTATAAAATTTAAAATTAATCGAGAGGCCCCTGTGTCTACCAGAATACACACCTCCTCTCGATCCAGATCCGCCTTAAAAGTTATTGAGGGCTCCTGAGTGGTGGGTCCTTGATATAATAGGAGCCCCTGACACCCCTAACAATCCATTTCCATTATCCTCTGGACTTCCTCCTCCTAAGGGTCCAGCTGTTTCTGCAGACACTCATTTTTCCAATGCCCTTCTACCCTGCAGATAGCACACTGATTCCATCCCAACTGCTGTTTGGGTTGGCTGTCCCCTGCCAAGGAGGGAATGCCTATTGTATACATATTACAAGTTCCCCTCGTGGAGATCACCAATGAGAGTGAAGAAGAAATTATTAAAGCTACTCAAAGGAAAATGACTTTGGAAGATACTTTGGAACAGGTGTGTTGGTTAATGAAGATTAGGACTAAGATACCAACCCTAAAACCTCATTTGCTGTCTTCATTCAACCTTTTGCACAGTTGAAGTGTGGTGTGGTGCATTGGTTTTTTGGATTGGTTGGGGTTTTTCTGAGGAGAAGCAGAGGGGGAGAAGCTGTGAGAAAACTGCTTTAATTGTGATTTGTCACAGCTAAGGCAAGACAGATAGAGCTAGCAACACCATCAGCCCTTTCACTTACATTTCTTACCAGTCTTAAGCCTACACATTTTCATCTTCAGTCCTTATTCTCATACAACTCTGAACTCAACTCATTTCCTTCCACAGACATTTTTCTTATATGACACTGCCTCTTTTTCCTATATGTCTCTCTGTTAATTCTGTACAACACTGTCTCCTTATCTTATAGACCTCTTTGTTAATTCTGACTCCATTCACTTTTTAGCAGCATATACTGATTCCTTTGCCTATGAGCAGTTGCACATAGCTTTGGCTCCTTTTTTCAATCTGCATGGCCCCAAGCTATTCCTTTCCCAGCCACCTGACCCGGGACTGTGCCTCATACAACATATTCTTACCTTAACTGGCCTTTACATGACCACATGTCCCTTAGCTCCGCACAGCACAACCAGCAGCCTCCTGATCTCTCTGCATCCCCAACTGCAAGGGCCTCTAAACTATTGGGAAGCTGGCCTGCTCCTTTATATTCTGAAAAACCTGATTGGCCGGGCACAGATGTTTCTTCTTTGGTAATCAGTACAGCTGTGAGTTGTTGGGGAAAATTCCCTCCTGCATTACCCTAGCTCTCCACAGTAATGGAACCTAAAAGTTTCTCTGACAATTGGTGTCTCTGTTGGTTGCAATATTGTGTATTCCCTGAATTAAAATTGATGCAGCTTACATATATTTGACCATAAACATTGGAAATACTTGTTTTCAGTAAGTTGCCCATTCCAGTTGATTGTGTGGCTTACCATCACTGACAAATTGTCATCAAGAAGGTTTTTGGCCATATTGAGTTTGGGATGGATTGAAAGAAGGAGAATTTTATTTCTTTATTCTTCTATCTTTACCTCAGTTTTTATTGCTAAGCGTGATGTTATGTGGTATGGAATGTCCTCTTGGTCAGCTGGCCTGGCTCTGCACCTTTCCAGTCCCTTGCCCATCCCCATCCTACTCAGTGAGGGGCCCTGTGAGGGATAGAAAGCCTTGGAATGCTGTGCTAGCACTATTCAACAGCAGTCAAAACATTGGTGTGTTACTAGCACTGTATCAGCCCTTATCCAAAACAACACATAATACAGGCTGCTATGAAGAAAGGTAATGCCATCCCAGCCTAGTGTAGTTTAATTGTTTTTTTAGACCTACCAGGTGTAGTTTGTGATGGCATGGATTCATAGGTTGAAATTTTTTGAACTGTATTTCCTTGGTGATATTTTCATCCTAGGTGAATGTAATGCTGGAGGATAAGAAATGCAGTGTGAAAATGCTGACAGAAGAAGCTGAAGACCTGGAAGATCTTTACCAGCAGAAACTTAAGGTAGAACTTCTTACAGCTTGATGACAAATTATCCTTAATGATTCTGTTATTCCTAATCTTTGTATTTCGAGATAAGTTTTTGGGTTGCATTTTTGTTTGGGTGTGGGGTTCCAGGGAGTCCCTCTGGACCTTCCAGGAGAGCGGAGACCCCCCTGTCCAACCCCTGAGAGACCCCCGAGTGAGGCCAGGGGGGTCAGAGAGCTGGATTCAGCTCGTCAGGGACATTTGCTTTCCTGCAGAGGAGAAATGCGACCTTTGAGAGTAACTAGGGTCTGAATTATATATTTAACATGTAGAAAATGTGGTTTTTAGGATTGTTTATATTATCAGTCACAAAGCCAAGATGGAGAATTTGGGGTGTGGTATCTTTTTTCTTCTTCTTCTTCTTACCCTCCATGTTGGTGTGGGATGCTGGGAATCACAGATTGGTTGGGGACAAAACTAGACATTGTAATAAAACTTTGTAGTATTGGAATATTATTGTAAACATAGAATACGTAGCATAGAGTATAAAAGATAAGTTCGGCCCTCCTTTGGGCAGACTTTCGTCCTGGACACAGTGGTGATCAGACTGCTGCTCTAGCGAGCAAAGAACACTTTATAGATAACAAATAATAAACAGACCTTGAGCCCGGACGACTGTCTCCCTGCGGTTTCTCTTCGGTTGCTTCAAGGATTCCCTGCGCCCTGAACCACCCTCCTATGTCCATCTGAGTGGTCTCGGCCACAAAGAGACCCCCCAGACAGTGACATCTGGCGTCCCCTGGGTGGGCTCCACCTTGGCCGGGGCATCAGCTTGGCCGTGGTGGGCACCAGCTTCAGCTGCTGTGATCTACAAAGGTAGATACAGAAGAGCTCCGATCCAGAAGAACTCCCCTGACAGAAGAAGCCACCTGAAGAGAGAAAAACTGCAGAGAAGAGACCTTGAACAGTTGCCAGAAACCAGCTACCAGGCACAGAGATGGAGGAGACCCCCCCAGGCAGAGACATTTGGCACGGGCCGTGGTGGGTCCTTGTTGCCTGCAAAACAGGTACAGACCCCCAGAAGACCGGAGAGCTTCAGAAGAGGCACGCTAGTTGAAAAGGACTGCAGAGGAGATTTCTGGCCCTCTGCCAAGAAAAAGCCGAGGTCCAGACGCTGAAGTTGGAGAGGAGGTGTCCTGGGAAGCCTCGCTCCTGTGCACTGCTGGTCGGTTTCAGGAACCTCCGAATCGATTTTGGGCAAATTGCTTTTTGGGTAAGACGGTTCAGATTTCAGACACATCATAGGAACACTATAGGCAGAGCTTTTCAGCAAGGAACAGTTCACTCTACTATTTACTTTAAAAAGTTTAGCTTCTGTTCAGCCTGTCTCTGTCACAGAGAAGGAATTCAGAGATTTACTTGTGTGGGTGAAGCTTCATTACCCACAGGCAGAAACAAATGTGCTATTTAGAACTCTGAGAGATAAGGGAGTGAAGGACTCCGAAAGTGTAGTTTTATCCAGTCTCTCCCTAGCCATGAGCTGGGGGAGGGAAGTCCTTGGCAGAAAGCAATTGAAAGTCCCTTATGGGGAGACTGGGGGAGGGATTTTTATGGCTGCCCTTGCCGGGCGCAGCCAGTTCAACAAAGCCTTGTTAGTAGTAGCAAGGTCGGGAAAAAATTAAGTTAGAAATATTCTCCAAGTGAGTTAAAGAACTCAGATTTTTACTTCTTCACCCCTTCATAAACCCCTGAGATCCCCCAGGAGGTGGGAGGGCGCTACAGGCTTAACTCCCCGGGCCGTGGGGGACAGAGGGGAGGGGAGAGAATTCAGGGCGAGAGGGCGTAGGAAAGCTGCGCCGAGCACTGCTAGGGGCGTGGAAAAAGCCACGCCAAGGATTCAGCGGGAAGCGCTGAACCCGGAAATAGCTGGGCTCGCAGTGCGGGTGACTCTCAACCAAAGCGGGAGGGAGTGGCAGCCTTGACACTGATGGCAAAAGCATCACACACGGGCGGCGGCAGCAAAAGGCTGCGCTCGAACTCGATCCTGCAGCGGGGCGCCGCCCTCGGGAGCGGCCCTGGCCCCGAGGGCGGTGCCAGGCGGGGACGACCCCCGCTCCAGGCGCTGGCGGCTGGCGGCCCCCGGCCCCCGAGCACGGGCGGGAAGCGCGTGGAAACACAAAAACCGGAAGTGTCAGCGTATAGGGACACAGAGCCCCTATTTCAGGGAAAGACAGATTCAAAAGGGGAAAAGAAATTCATGCTTTGTAAAATCAAAAGGAGAAAATGTAACAACTTTTAAGCAATTTGCAGGGCACAGCAGCGTGAGGCCAGCAGCCCGGAGCTCTCCGAGGGAGGGCACAGCCGCCCGCTCCCCAGAGGGCACTGACAGCACCCTCGCTGCCATCCCCTGCCACGCACAGAGCCAGTGCTGCAGAGGGGAGGGGAATGGGCGGTGCAGAGATGCCAAGAGCTGTTTTATCTATATTGTGGAGAACAAGCAGAACCAGGGAATTGATAAGAGACTCAGTTTTATTTTCAGTTCTTGTATGTTAAACTAAGGTGTTTGGTTTTTGTATTGTTTTTAAGAAAGATGCTGAAATTTTTAAAAAATGGTAAAGGTATTTTAATAATATTAGGTATTTTAATAATTGAAGGTATAATAAGGTATTTGGTATTTGATTTGAATAGATATTACATATATTTAGTGACTTGCTATTTCTCAGATATGAGTGGACGTTTATTTAAATGTTAACATTGAGTTTTAATTTTTCCTATAATTAATTGTTTCAAAGAAACCAGTTTTTAAGCATTTGCAATACTGTCAATGTAAATTAATAGATTTTGGATTTTTATAAGGAAGAAGCTTGTAAATTTATGTTTTGCAAATTTATTTTATATATCAATATTTTAGTTTTTTCTTCAAACCAAATTGCAATGGATTTTCTAGTTTACATTTTTTCAAATTATTAATGAAATGCTGTGTGAACATAAATCAAGACCACTTCTAGGATCATCATTTGAATTGTAAAATTTAATCTGAATCAAAAAATTCTTTATATATATTGGAAAAGCAGTATTTATCTATCAGTTTGATTTTTAAAATTCAAATTTAGTTTCAGTATTTAATTTTTTAAAAACACTGTAATAGGATTGTATGAATTCTGGATCCACTGTTTCATTGTTTAATTTGAAGCCTTTCAATATTTCAAGTAAGTTTTGGAAAGCCTCCAGTCCTTGAATCAAAAATGTAAAAGATAATTAGTTAAGTTGTGAACTTATCGTTTCTTTGTTTTTCTTTTGTTAATTCTCTATTTTAGGAGGTCTTTTGTGACCTGGCCCTGTGCTGGTTTTGAGTGTTTTTTAGAATCCCAAAAAATTATTTGAGCTTCACTCTCAGAATGAATCTTTAGTGTTATGGTTTTCCTGAGTTGCTATCACAGAAGCACTGCAACAGCTTGCCATGTTTAAAAAACATCTCACCCCTAAAGAAGAATTTTAGAGAAAACGAGTTGCAAAAAGGAATTTGATTTCTTTTTCACCTTGAAATGTTTAATTGTAGTTTTGTTAAGACTTGTGGGTTTTTTTTCTTTAATAAGAAGATGTCAAGGGAGTTCTCTTCCGATTAGAATTTAGGCTCTGGCCAAGCCTTGATTCTGACTGAAAGAGAAAAATGTCTAAACCCAGGTGTTTTCTGCATCAAAAATAATATTCCAGTCGTTTAGATTGGCAATTTGACCTTATCGATATAGCAGCTGAAGCTGACTTTGAAGTGAATTTGGTGTTCATTTTCTCGGAGATGACCATCTAATTCCACGTTGAATCAAGGTTTGTCAGCTGTTTGCAGACCCTGAGGTGATGACACAGTTTTTTTAAAGATTGATGATTATCTAATTTTGTAAATGTATGTCTGTTGTTTAAAGTATTGTTAATTGTTGTATTGTGTTTTACCTGCAGAAGATGTAAACTTTTAGGAGGTTTGGTTTGTTTTTAAATAGTATTGTGGTATTGTAAGTTTTGTTAGATAATAGTTAAAGAAAAATTCTCCAGTTTTTGATCAAAAAATCTAGAGACAGAGAAAGTTGAAAAGCTTTCAAAGTAAGCATTTGGGGAAGGGTTCTGCTTGTGTCTCCACAGAGAGGAGGACAGAGATGAGAGCCAGTGAGACAGATGAGGCAATGTCCGGCCAAGACGCCGGGCAGATGCCAGCCCTGGAAGTGAAGGGAGGCGAGCCTCACAGATTGAATCAGAAACAGAAAGATCATGAACTTCTCTCCGACAGCTGACTTGGAAAAACTGATAAACCTCTTTAGATGGGGGCCTTCAAAAAAAAAAAAGCAATTGGAGTGCTTTTTGAAGAATTTAGTCAAGATGGTGATTTGCTCTATTGTGGCATTCATGCAACAGAAGCTGCAAGAAGCTCATGACTGTCTGATCGCAGAAGTGCAAAAGAGCTGGTTTGTAAATTAGCATTTCAAGATTTGGGAAATTGCACCCTGGATTTTTTTTTATGTTTGTTAATTTGAAGAAGACCTCTGGTTCATGGAAATTGTTTCATGATCTCAGAGAGCTGAATGAGATTGTAAAGCCTCAGAAAAATAGAAGTCAGCTCAAAGAAATCAACGAATTTGCAAGACCTACAACAACAACTCTTTTATATTTTACTAATCTCCCAAAAACAATTTTTGCAGATTTAAAAAATAATAGCTCAGACCATAATAGAGGGAAAGATAAGGCTTTGATGACAATGACAGGCAGAGATTTTTTATAATGTATTTACCGCTTGAGAAAGCAATGTTTTGATTTGGCACACCAAAAATCACAGGGATTTGGCAATTGCATTGTTAAATTATACAGATATTTGTACAATTCTTTTACCTCGAGTCTAGGTTGTTAAAAGCAAAATTGAAGGTTTCAAAAGAGAAAAATCAAAAATGAGGTTTCTGATCCCTCATTCCCAGTCTCGCTCCCATTACCAATCCTGAACCTGTTTCCCAATCCCATTCCCGATCCTGATCCTATTCCCAATCTCGTTCCCAATCCCAATCCTGATTCTCTTCCCAACCCCATTCCCAATCCCTATTCCATTCCCAGTCCTGATCCTGTTCCCAATCCTGTCCCCAATCCCAATCCCATTCCCAATCCCTATTTCATTCCCAAACCCGATCCTGCCGCTGTTTTCAGGGAATCATTTTGATCTCAAGCTCTACCCCAAACCTGGGGGAGTCAAAACCCCCCAAGTCCTGGGATCAAACACCCCCAAATCCCAAATTTGGGATCAAACCCCCCAATTCCCAAACTCTGGGGTTTGAAATATTTGTTGTGTCCAACCCCCCGATCCCAAAATTCTGGGGTCAAAGCCCCTCATCCCAAACCCTGGGGCGTCAACCCCCCCCAAACTTTAGGATCAAACCTCCCCCATCCCCAAACTATGGGGTCAAAGCCACCTGGCCCCAAACTCCCCTTCAAAACCACTCCACCCTGGGGGCACAGCAGTGGACATTTGGGGGTTGATTTGGGGTTGATTTGGGATTTATTTGGGGTGGGTGCAGGTCCAGGTGCAATGTCTGCAGAGAGACCCTGGGTACAATGCTGGAGGTGAGAAAAACCCAAAAAACCCCTGGGGAACCCCCAAAACACCTGGGGAACAATAAAAAGGGGGGATTTGCAATGGAAAAATGAGATTTTGGGGTAAAAGGGGAAGGATTTGGGATCGAAAAATGAGATTTTGGGATGGAAAGGAGATTTGGGGGAGGAAAAGAGGGTTTCAGGTGGGGATTGAGGATTTCAGGTCAGGATTTCGGTGGGAAAAGTAGATTTGGGCTTGAAAAATAAGATTATAGGTGGAAAAAGAAAATTTTGTGGTGGGAAAAGGGGATTTTGGGTGGACAGCAAAGGATTTGGGGTGGGAAAAGAGAATTTTCAGATGAGCAAATGATTTGGGGTGTGAAAAGGAGAATTTGAGCTGGGAAAAGGAGAATTTGGGGTCTGAAAAGGATATTTGGGGTGCACAAAGAAGGATTTTGGGGTTGGAAAACACAGGATTTGAGATTAAAAAAAAGATTTGGGATAAAGAAGGAGGATTTGGTCCGAGCTGAACTTACCTGGGGCAGTGGGGGCAGGTGGGAGGTTTGGGGCAGGGTCAGGACCATTTCTGGGGCAGTTTTCTGGGATTTTTGGTGTTTGGGGCTGGTTTTGAGCAATTTTGGAATATTTGGGGGCAGCTTTGAGGGGTTTTTGGGGTGGTTTGGAGGGATTTTAGGGTGTTTCTATGGGATTTTGGGCTATTTCTAGTTGATTTTGGGTAAGCCTGAAGGGATTTGGGGTGTTTCAGGGCAGTTTTGGGGTATTGAGGGGCGGTTTTGAGGCATTTCTCTGGAATTTTGGGGTGTTCCAGGCCCATTTTTTTCGGGTTTGGAGGTGTTTCCGGTGGGTTTGGGTCACTTTTTGGCAAAGGAGATCTTCATGGCGTTGCTCTGGGATTTGGGGTGTTTTAGGGGTACTCAGGGGCAGTTTTGAGGCGTGGCTCAGGGGATTTTTAAGGCGTTGCTCTAGGATTTGGGGGTGTTTCAGGGCAGTTTTGCCAAAGCCTTCCCAAAGCGCACCTCAGACCCCCTCAATTCCCCTCAGACCCCCCCAAAATTGCCCCCCATGTCCCCCTGGCCCCCACCTCAGATTCCCCAATTCCCCCCAAAAGCTTCCCCAGACCCCTCAGTTCCCCTCAGAGACCCCCAAAGCCCCTCATTTCCACCCGGCCCCACCTGGGACCCCTCAATTCCCCTCAGATTCCTCAATTTCCCTCAGACGCGACCAAATTCCCCAAATCTGGCCTATCTGGAAGCAGGCCCAAGGGTGATAAGACTGTGTTGGGGGAGGAATCAGTGGCCCAGCTGAGGTGTATGTATACCAATGCACCCAGCATGGGTAACAAAACAGGAGGAGCTGGAGGCCTTGGTGCAACAGCAGAGATATGATATAGTTGCCATCACAGAAACATGGTGGGATGGAGTCGCATAGTGGAGCACTGCACTGGATGGCTACAAACTCTTCAGGAGAGACAGGAAAGGGGAGAAGAGGTGGAGGGGTAGCCCTTTATTTTAGGGAGGTTTTGGATGTCATAGGTATTGGGAAACTAATGATGATGAAGTTGAGTCTCTATGGGTAAGAATTAAGGGGAAAGCCAACAAGGCTGACATCATACTGGGAGTCTGCTATCGTCCACCCTAACCAGGATGAAGAGGTGGACAACTTATTCTATAAGCAGCTGGAGAATGTTCCAGGATCATCAGCTCTTGTTCTTGTAGAAGCGACTTCAACCTACCAGACATCTGCTGGGACCTTAACAGAGCAAGAGAAAAACGGCAGTCTAGAAAGTTTTTGGAGTGTGTGGAAGATAACTTCTTGTCACAACTAGTGGGGAGCCCACCAGGGCAGGGGACTATATTAGACCTGTTGTTCACAAATAGAGATGGGCTAGTGGGAGATGTGAAGGTTGGAGGGACACTTGGGGCACAGTGATCATGACATTATAGAATTCTCAATAATTGGTGACATAAGGAGGAATATGAATAAGATCTCTGTGTTGAACTTCTGAGGGCAGACTTTGGCTTATTTAAGACACTTATTCAAAGAGTTCCTTGGGGAAACAGCTCTTGGTAACAAAGGGAGTCCAGGAGAAATGGATGTGCTTCAAAGCAGAGTTCCTGAGGGCACAGGAGCAGACTGTACCTATGTGCGGGAAGGCGTGTCGACCCGAGGCAAGCGTCCCAGTCTGGATGAGCAAGGAGGTTTTGAATGAACTTAGAAATAAAAAAGAAAGATGTATCATCTTTTTGGAAGGAGGGACTGATTTCTCAGGAAATATTTAAAGGGAGTTGCTAGGGCATGTAGAAAAAAAAATTAGGGATGCCAAAGCCCAGTTTGAACTTAACTTGGCAACTACTGTTAAAAATAATAAAAAGAGTTTTTACAAATATATTAACGGTAAAAGGAAGGGTATAACCAACCTCTGTCCCTTATTGGATGAGGCAGGCAACCCTAGTAACTAACGACGAGGGAGAAGGCGGAAATGCTTAATGCCTTCTTAGCCTCAGTCTTTAGTGGTAAGACAGCTTGTTCTCAAGACCACTGTCCTCATGGGGTTGGTAAGTGGTGCCAGGGAGCAGAATGGTCCTCTTGTTATCCAAGAAGAGACAGTCAGAGAACTGCTGAGACAGCTGGATATTTATAAATCAATGGGACCAGATGGGATCCATCCCAGGAGTGATGAGGGAGCTGGCAGATGAGCTTGAAGCCGCTCTCCATCATTTACCAACAGTCCTGGCTCACTGGGGAGGTTCGGACGATTGGAAACTGGCCAATGTGACACCCATTTACAAAAAAGGTAGGAAGGAGGATCCTAGTAACTACAGGCCAGTTAGCCTGACCTCAGTACCAGGTAAAATAATGGAGCAGTTCATAATGAGTGCTATCACACAGCTTACAGGATGGCCAGGGCATCAGACCCAGTCAGCATGGGTTTACAAAGGGTAGGTCGTGTCTGACCAACCTGGTCTCCTTCTATGACCAGGTGACACGCCTGGTGGATACAGGAAAGGCTGTGGATGTTGTCTATTTGAGACTTCAGCAAGGCCTTTGATACTGTCTCCCACAGCATACTCCTGGAGAAGCTGGCAGCACCCGCGGCTTGGACAGCAGCACTCTGGGATGGGTTAGGAACTGGCTGGACGGCCGGGCCCAGAGAGTGGTGGTGAAGCGGTGCTGCATCCAGCTGGCGGCCAGTCACCAGTGGTGTCCCCTCAGGGCTCTGTGCTGGGGCCAGTTCTGTTTAATATTTTATAGGCGACATGGATGAGGGGCATTGAGTCTTTCATTGGCAAATTGCAGAGATGACACTAAGCTGGGAGCTTGTGGTTGATCTATTGGAAGGAAGAAGGGGGCTCTGCAGAGAGACTTAGATAGATTAGATAGATGGGCAGAATCCAACAACATGAAAATTTAATAAGTCCTAAGTGCCGGGTTCTACATTTTGGCCATAAGAATCCCTTCAGCGTTACAAGCTGGGAACAGTGTGGCTGGATAGTGTACAGGAGGGAAAGGGACCTGGGGTGCTGGTTGACAGCCCGGCTGAATATGAGCCAGCAGTGTGCCTTGGTGGCCAAGAAGGCTGACAGCATCCTAGCCTGCATTAGGAATTGTGTGGCCAGCAGGAGCAGGGAGGTCATTCTTCCCCTATACTCGGCACTGGTGAGACCACATCTTGAGTACTGTGTCCAATTCTGGGGCCCTCAGTTTAGGAAGGACATTGATATGCTAGAAGCGTGTCCAGAGGGAGGGGCAACAAGGCTGGTGAAGGGCTTGGAACACAAGCCTTATGAGGAACGTTTGAAGGAGCTGGGGGTTGTTTAGCCTGGAAAGAGGGAGGCTTAGGGGAGACCTCATTGCTCTCTACAACTTCCTGAAGGGAGGCTGTAGACAGGTGGGGGTCGGTCTCTTCCACCAGGCAGCAACTGAGCAGAACCAGAGGACACAGTCTCAAGCTACGTCAGGGAAAGGTATAGATTGGATATTAGGAAGAAATTTTTTCACGCGAAAGAGTAATAAAAATACTGGAATGTCTCTTCCCCAGAGAGGTAGTGGAATCGTCATCTTTGACAGTGTTCAAGAAAAAGGCTGGACATGGCACTTGAGTGCCATGCTATAGTCTATACTCTGAGTTGAGGTGTTTAGGACATAGGTTGGACTCGATGATCTTGGAGGTCTCTTCCAACCTCAATATTCTGTGATTCTGTGATTCTGTAGAAATCCATTCCAGACCCACCTCACACCCCTCAGTTTCCCTCAGACCTTCCTAAAATCCCCCATTTCCCCACAAGCCTCCCCAAAGCACCTCAGACTCCTCAATTCCCTCAGATTCCCCCAAAATTCCTCCATGTCCCCACGGCTCCACCTCAGATTCCCTATTTCCCATCAAAGCCCCCGCCAAAAGCACCCCAGACCGCTCAATTCCCTCAGTTTTCCCCCCCAAAATCCCCCATTTTCCCCCTGGCCCACCTCAGTTCCGTCCTCAGCCTCTCTCTCCCTCACGCTCCCCGTTCAGCCCTGTGAGCCCCTCCCCAGCCAATAGCGTCGCCTCTCCCCGAACACAACCAATCAGCCCTGGCTCCCCTCAGTGGAAACAACTTTATTACTTTGTGTTGGTATAGATGTTGTTTGAACTTAAAATGTCTCTTGGGGTGGAGGCCGGGCGTGTTTCTGGTCACTAGGTTTTTTGAGGTCTTACTACCCTGTGGTCCCTAGGTTTATTTTCTATCCGAAATAGCTCTGGTATTGTCCCTTATACGCAGTTTCCATAGTAGAGGGCACTCGACCAGAATATCCATCGGGCTGGGCTTGGCTGTAATGGCTTTGCAGGAGGTTTATAAAGATGCTGGAATCTGTTCCAGGAAAATGTATGGTCTCATGGTTATGGTTGTGTACCCAGTTTGTTAGAGGAGAAGCAGGACAGCTTTTCAGCCTTTGTTTTCTCCTTCTTCTTCTCCTCTGAATTTGTTACATCCTTATTTGAGAAAGTTCAGTTTCCCTGAATGTTAAAGAGACCATCTTCTGGTGTTTAATTTAGTGTTTCCTTTATACAGTCTGCAGTTTATATAGAATGAG